>LPNX010691267.1:0-33867 GCA_001517045.1 Pseudotsuga menziesii
TGACTGTCATTTTGTCTGTCATTTGCCATTTTTCCTATAAAATACATTTTATATTTTATATACATTAAAACCTGTATATAATCTCCAACACCGGAGATTTTTTGCAAATTCCTACATTGTTTACATGTAACTTTTATTTTTCATTAAAAACAACTTGAAATATAGATCTTAAAACATTTAATCTAATAATATATTTATAAATTTAATTATAAAAATATTAAATAAATAAAATGCCAAAAATAAATTATAAAATAATAAAACCAATTTCTAATAATATATTCCAAAAATATTATTCTAACTAAAATCCAATATAGCTAGTTACTAAACTTTATATTTATATTATAAAATAAACTTAATATAAAAACTAATTTGATATTTAAAACTAAAATATAAAACAAGATATATATTTAAAATTTTAGAACTTTAACTTTTAAAATATAAAACTAACACTAAACTAACTATGTAACTGTGTGGTAAAAATTAAAAATAAAACAATAAAATTTAAATAATTCTTATCTTAAAGCTTTGAACTTTTAAAGTATAAAACTAACACTAAACAAATAACAAATTATGTAACTGTGAATAAAAATTAAAAATTAAACAATAAAATTTAAATAATTATTATCATATTCCAAAAAAAAATAGATAAGTTATCAATATTATCCAAAATATTCAAAGATTTTTGAATTCCCTCCCAATTTCAATATAGAAAATTCCAATACAACGTAATTATACTACTATGTATTACAGCCATCCAACCAGATTTTATTTTCCCTTCCTGCCATAGTTGCACAATTTTTTAAAATTGTCACCCTATCCTAAAATCGAAGAGAAGTATGTCTCAAGATTCGGAAACGTGCAGACCCTTAAATGTTTCTGTGGTAACTTTTTTAAATTGAATCCAATATCGGTCCTGTAAAATATTTCCCAAAAATAAGACACTTCCTATTCGACCGGACAAATATGATATGGTATCTTTTATGTTTTAACATGTGATAGCTGGCATTGAATGAATAATGATGGTTAACGTTCTCTGATACCAAACTTTGGTTTATCGCACCTAAAAAACTAATTATTTAGTTTGTTTTAAAATTGTATTCCTACGTTCAAAAAGCTTAGAGAGAAGTGTCCCGAGATCACTATAATTTTGACATGTTAAAAGGCTAAGAAGGTCGGTATTCCAACAAAGATTGTGAAACTGAGATCTAATGTGGGATTGTGAAACTGAGATGTAATGTGGGTGTACGCAAAGCAATCTAAGAGGAAATGATTTTCATCCTCAACGTGCATATTCTCACATAGATGGCAAATCCTTTCCACCCATGGTTTTTTAGGAATTGCCCAACGACATGTTTCACTATTGAGCTCATGAGAGTTTGTTCTTATCATGGCTATATTTTTCTTTCTTTGAGCTAGTTAAAATAGAGAGATACATTTGATCTTCTAGAATAGGGTTGATGACCTCCTCATAATATCTTAATTTTCTTTTAGCCTCTAAATCTTTCTCACACCACATTTTCTCTTTAAACTTAGAAGTAACAATATTTTTAATGTTATTAATATTTTGCAATGCAACATTTTCATCGATCTCCCAAGGGTCTAACCAGGCCTTGGTATCTTTATACCAACCTCGATTGAGCCTTAGGTGGTTTTGGCTGGAATTCAAAGCTAGCTTAGGAAGTCTATGGTCTCCCATGTTATTGATTTTGTGCTTGTATAACACAAGCCTAGTCATAGCTAGGCTCTCGATAAGGGAAAGACCCACTTCTATAAGGAGAATGGGGTAGGGTGTATTGCTTTTAATTTTGAAGTTATACGTTGTAAAACATTTCTAGATTTGTTCAATCTTTCTCCAAGATTATCTAGAGATGCTACAACACCAAACCTCACACCCATACAAGATAACGGGAGTGATTAAAGTTTCAAAGAAGAGTTTCTTTTTATCCCATAAATTTTAGAATAGAATTGTTTAACTATTTTATATTTTATACTTTGGATGTATTTTAGTAGTATCAACATAGATTTATTTAAAAAGAATTTATGAAGTATGGAGAGATTAAATTTCCCAAGATGCAAATTTTTTTAAAGTAAAAATGTGTAATATATTTTTTATGGTTTTAGTTTATCTATTTTTTTGTTGTTGTTTCATATATATGCAATTTTAAATAATTTAAATTTAATTTAAGCCCAAAAGTTACTATTAATAATATTTTTTTACTTTTTTATGAAAGATACGTATCAATTTTCTTAGAGCATAAAAAGAATTACACATCTTGTCCCTACTATAGAATACACCTCTTCAATGCAATAATAACTTTCTTTTTCTAATGATTTGATGGATTCCGAGTCATCTTTATTTGACTATTCAATCAGAAATTTGGAATGGAATTGTTCAAGTATTTTTATGTTTTGGATGCATTTTGCGGATATATTGATTTTTTTTTCTCAAGATTCGAGAAATTCTGATCTCAATCGTATGCATACATATATGTGGAAAAGTGTAAGTTGACCGTTCTTGTTTATGTGATATATGTGACACACATCATATTCAAGGGCCAAGGGTCGTGTAGTCGGGCGGTTCAAAAATAAGACCCGTCATATTCAAGGATTGGGTAGTCGGTCCGAATCTATTTGGTTTTAACGTGCATGGTGACAGCCAAGGCCCACGGCCATATTCATACAGAAGTTTTGGAATACACAGGCTATCAAGCACTGCTTGAAGTTGACGAATCACTAGAAATGAAATGTTAGAATTGACCATAGAATACGATTTCAAATAATGGAGGAAGAATAGAAAGCTCATATTAAAATGGAAATGGAAGAAGGGTAAAATCTCGTATTTATCATTTTATGATAACGAAATCAAGGTCTGCATTTCTCTTTGAAAATGATAAAATGAAACAAAAAAAAGACATCGAAGTTACATGTATAGGTTTGTCATGCATAAGATACCCCTATCCCAAGGGAATGATAGGAATCTTACACAAAGAAGGAGTTTCAATTAGATGATATGGATACGTTTGTCATGGATAAAATACCACATAGGAGTTTCAAAAAGATGATTTGGATACGTTTGTCATGTATACCCCTATCCCAACGGAATGATTTGAATTTTCCACAAAAGACTTTTCGAAAATATGATATGGGTAAGTTTGTTATGTTATGTATGACAATTTTATATATATATATATATATATATATATATATATATATATATATAATTTGAATATTCCACAAAAGACTTTTCAAAAATATGATAGGAATAAGTTTGTTCTATGTGTTTATATATAACAATTTAGTAATTTGTAAGTATTTTAATTTATAAGCCATTAATGGATGGAGCTTTTGTTTAATTATAGGCTTTTTTGTGTTATTGTTTATTATATGATTTCAAATTGAAATAGGTGGTCATTGAATGATTATAATTGAAAATATATTGGATTATGCATTCTTCAGTTAATAATAAACAATGAATTAGATATTATTTTTGGGTACATAACTATTTTACTTCATAATTAATTAATGAATATAAGTTTTGTTTATGTATGGGATCTATGTGTTACCATTTACAATACGATCATATATGGAATAGGCCTATTCCAAGGGAATGATTTGAATCTTCCACAAACAAGTTTCAAATAAAAATCTAACATGGATACATTTGTCATATGTGCCAATCTCTCTCTCTCTCTTTCCTAATGCGAACTTGAGAGTGAGTGAGTGTGTGCCAAATAAGGGAGGACACCTTATTTATATTGCTCAGTTGTGTTAAACTCACTTAACTAACTTGGTCAGTCAAGTTCTCTAATTGCGACTGACCTAGATAAGAAGACTTCTAAATAAATTTTATATTGCTTCTTCTGGAGACTATTTCTGTGACTTATAATGAAATTTTTACCTCAATGAACTTTCATGACCAAACATAATATTGATATCACCGAACGGAGGAAAATTAATATCCAATGGAGATACAACAAAATATAGTAATAATAATAAAATATATTCTGAAGTTATATTTACAACAACAATCCCTCTTAGCTAGGAAGGTATTCTCTCGACCTAGTCATCGTCAAAGCTAGAAACAGTCTCTGGACATCATCACTGGATCATCATCTTTGGATCATCATTGATGAATAATCATCTCTGGATCATCATCACTGGATCATCGTCTTTGGCTCATCATCACTGTTGCATCAATTCTCATCTTGTCGACCATTGACTAGTGACATATTTCGAAGTTATCCATCCTCAGAAGTTTCTATAGAGCCAACCATGTTTCATGTTGGATGTAGGCCTATCCCACATATACGTATTCAACATATCCATGAGAAATTCATCACATAGGTATAACCCAAGATCATACATTACAAGGCCATAGAAATAACTCGTGTCTCCTACCGTTATCTTGGCGTATCCATATAATCTCATCATGACACATTGAGGGAAGCCTAGATGCACACCTCATGTCTAACATACCACTTCAATTCTACCATCATGGGAGCATCGCTAGGAGAACCCTAGGTGCATTACCTATGTCTTCCATGATGCGAGAATCGCCTAGGATCACCCTAGGTACATTACATCTCTGAACGATCATCCTACATTCTACCAGCATAGGAGCTTTCCAGGAGCACCCCAGGTGCAATATGTCCCAATAACCACCTGTTTCTACCACCACACGAGAATCTCCTAGGCGCACAACAAGGTTTTTTGTGACTAGTGGACTTCTATTCATCCTCAGCATAGGAGCACGGTAGGAGCACCCTAGGTTCATTACGTCTCAAGGACCACCTGTGTCTACCACCATGCGAGATCTCATCATAGTGCATCTGCATCTTCCATTCTCTCATCGTCTCTAGCATGGGAGAACGCTAGTAGTACCCTAGGTTCATTACATCCCAAGGACCACCTGTGTCTACCACCATGCAATGTCTCACTTAGGTGCATATCCGTCTTTCGGTCTTTCTTTATCTCCAACATAGGAGCAAACCAGGAGCACCCTAAGTGAATTATGTCTTGAGGACCACCTGCATCTACCACCATGTGAGAATGCGTCACTCTCTTTTTCTAGGGACCTCTATCTTGATGACACCAAGTTTCTCTATGAATTATTCAAACTTTACTCTGGCTCATGACTTGGTCAATACATCGATTGTATGCTTGTCCGTCGGCACATATTGGAGCTTTACTTCTCTTCTCTACACCATATACCACATATAGTGACACTTAATCTCAATATTCTTTGATTTGTCATGGAACACCAAGTTCTCTAAAAACTTCATGCAAATATGATTGCCCGAAAAGATACAAGTTTCCTCTAACTCGAGATCAAGCAAATCAAACAGTAGCTTCTGAAGCCATACTTCCCCACAGCTAGCCGAATAGGTTGCAACATACTCCGCTTCAATTGTACTCAATTCCATGCATGACCGCTTCCTGCTAAACCGAGAGATCATATCAGTTCCCAAACTAAAGTAACATCCCAAAGTGATATTCTTGTCAATGGTGCTACCTGCCCAATCTAAATCAACATAATTGTGCAGCTTAATCTTCTGATCCGCTTCATACTTGAGCCATGATCAATTGTACTCTTCACGTACCTTAATAAATTCTTTGAAACAACCAGGTGAACATGTCTTGAATTCGTGAGCAACTAGCTCAGGGTGTTCACAAAAACTCATATGCCTGGCCTCGTATTCATCAGGTACATTAACGAACCAACCATCTGTTGATACATCATGGCATCAACAAAATCTAATGAAGCATCACATAGTAGCTTCAAGTTCAATTCCATTGGTGTGGCTATTGTCTTGCAGTCCATCATTCTGAGTCTCTTCATAATCTCCATGACATACTTTCCTTAACTAAGGAAGATCCCATCCGCACTATGCCACACCTCCATGGCTAAGAAGTAATGCATCATCCCTAGGTCTTTCATCTTGGACTCAACGACGATCCTACTCTTTTCACTTGCAATGAGTTCATCCTCACCTGTCAGAAACATGTCATCTAATATAGTAGGAGCATCATTGGTATTCTGCATCCAACATCTCAAATATCTTCAAAATATCAACCACACATTTTCCTTGGCTAAGGAAAATACCCTGTTAATTTTTCCACACCCAATAATCATGTCAATATTTTCGGACTCTGATATCTTCTATAGTCACTCCCTCTGAAGCAAAGCACCATCCTCCCTCTGCATTGTGTACTCTATGTATCAAAACATTTTCTATTGGAGTGACAGCTATTCTCCTCTGCTACTGGTCTTCTATGTATAAAAAACTTGGTAGGACGACAGGAAGCAACTCAATGAAGATGTTACAGTTACTTGTAGTAATTTATTTAATGTAAGAATTACACGTAAAATATTTTTCGAGGTCAAAATTTTCAGACTTGGTGAGGTATATGACAACCACCGCAAATGAGTCGTAGATATGGAAACAAACATGACTACTAAGACACCTCTTGAGGAACTGGAATCTCGAAAAAAAGAAGTGAAACTAGTTACATGAGGCTTTTATGAGGAGGTGCACAAGAATTACAAGGTTTGTGCGATGGGTGGAGAATGAGTTACGAGAGCTTCCCACCTGTGAGGGTCTACCTAACCTTGCGACCTTCCTAAATGACTTTGAAGGAATCGTAATAGAATCGCAACATTTGTCCATGTTAGACCATGTACTAAAGGATACACCCACTAGATGGTGGGGCACACACAAGCAGTCCATATCAGAATGGCCACGATGCAGAAGGTTGTTGGAAGCTAGATTTGGTGAAGAAGTCACCACCATGAGTCACAAGTACATAGGATTGTCGAACCTTGTTGAGCACATAAATCAGTGTCGCACCGCATTTGTAGAATACCCATGTCATGAATGGGTCCATCATTTCATTCACACATTCGAAATAACACCTAGAAGCTGGTATACATCTGTGGAATTGCGACAAGGAACCCAGGAATGGGAAGAAATCGTTAAGCAGTTTGTGCACACATTTGAATTTGTTGATGAGTAACCTACAGTTGATGTTGTGCTTCAAGCGATAAAGGAAAAGATATTTGTTGTAATCCCTGTCGATGAGGAAAATTCCCACCAGTGCAGCGTGACCATCCAGCAATGGATGGCCTGTTACAATCTAGATGGAGACCCAAATGATGACCCGGCTAACATAAACATACCGGAATCAGAGGGTACACACGCAGTTGAAGGAAGTGGTATTTCTAGCGACCAGTTCCTCAAACCGCTAAAAATCAAGAAAGTAAACATTGGGTCACCAGAGAACCCAAAGTTCACCAATATAAGAGATTATTGGGATGAAGAGACAATCACAAATATTACAGACTTGTTGCATGAGTATCAGGATCTCTTCCCTACCAATTTCTCAAAGATGAAGGGGATAGTCAGAGATCTGGGGTAGATGAAAATACCCCCGAGGCCAGATGCTAAACCCATTAAGAAGTAACCTTATAGGTTGAACCCAAGATATAAAGAAAAGGTAAAAGCTGAATTGGATCGCATGATCGACAGAGGAATCATTGAACATGTTGAGGAATCAGAGTGGATCCCCCATACAGTGATCTAGGATAAGAAAACCATAGGTGAAGTAAAGATATGTGTCAACCTAAGGGAACTGAACAATGCATGCCTGCATGATCCATTCCCAACACTGTTTACAGATGAGGTACTTGAAAGCATCAAAGGGAAAGAGATATATTCATTCACCGGTGGTTTCTATGGCTATCATAAGGTCAAAATCATGAAGGAGGATCACCACAAAATGACCTTCGTCACTGAATGGGGATGCTACCAATATACAGTAATGCCCTTTGGACTTAATAATGCACCTGCTATTTTTTCTAGAATAGTAGTTTCTGCTTTTAAACATTTCATACATAAATTTCTTGAGATCTACTTTGATGATTGGATGTGTTTGGTCTAGTAAGAGACCATATTGAGATTCTACGCATGATGCTGGGCAACTATTGCCGGTATCAAATCACGCTTAATTCAAAGAAATGTATTTTTTGCGCACCATTTGGTGTGTTGTTGGGTCACGTTGTATGTCACAATGGAATTTTGGTTGACCCAACAAAAGTAACGATTATCCTTGACTTACCACCACCTACATCAATCACGCAACTCAGATGAGTGTTAGGACATACAGGCTACTACAAGAAGTTCATCAGAGCGTATGCCGAGATCACTTCCCCTATGGAGAAACTATTGAAGAAAGATGCAAAGTTCCAGTGGATCAGAACAAGGAATTTAATGTTGTCATCCACTTCCTCATCACGGGTTATGTGCTTGAAGGATTCTCCACTAACCATAAGAAAGATTTGGTTGTAAGAGATGCTGATTATATGTTGATTGCGTGACATCTGTAGAATCTAGGCATGGATGAGATACTATGTTGATGTGTTTTTGACTATGAGAGACCTTGGGTAATGAGTAAAGTACATGCCAGTGTCATAAGAGGACACTATGCTGGAAAGGAAACTATGCGCAAGATACTACAAGCACGACTATGGTGGCCAAACATACATATGGATACTAAGAGTTTATGTTGGTGCTGTAATATCTTCCAGAGGACCGAGAAACTGTCGCGTCGCAATGAGATGTCGCTTGCACCACATATAACCCTTCAAGCATTTGACAAGTGGGTTGTTGATTTCTTTAGATCGATCAATCCACCAAGGAAGAGGACTAGCGCATGCTACATTATCACTGCAACATACTACTTTACCAGATGGGATGAATCTGCACCTTTTAAAGATTGCACTGCCATGACTGCTGCGAGGTTTTTATTTGAAAATGCTGTGACCATATTTGGTTGTTTGAAAATCCTATTCAGCGACCAAGGTATGCATTTTGTTAAAAAAATGATTGATGCGCTTACTGCAGAGTTCCAGGTCCAGCACAAGAAGACGACACCCTATCATCCTCAGGCGAATGGAACGGTTGAAGCCTTCAACAAGATTATGGAGAATGCATTAACTAAAGTATGCCATCTACGTCGAGATCACTGGGATCATAAATTTTCAGCTGTGCTATGGGCGTATCGCACAACTTGCAAACAACTGATAGGGAACACCCCATTCATACTGGTGTATGGACCAGAAGTTGTTTTGCCCATGCCAAATACATTGTGTCGAGCCTAAGGATTGTTGCGCTCATGGAGATGAATGATGAAGATGTTGTTGATAAAAGGTTGTCACGGCTCCTTCTAATGGAAGAGGAACACTTCGTCACAGGATTCCATCAAAACATAGAGAAGAAAAGGAACAAAACATGGCATGATCACCATATCTATATTAAGCCATTCAAAGTTGGAGGACTTGTTTTGTTGTATGAAAACAAAATTTTCAAACCTCCATGGAAGTTAAAGACACATGGCTAGGGCCATATTTGATCGCGCACATCATTGACGTGGGCAAAGTAAAATTGCAGAATCTAGACAAGACATACATCATAGGAATGGTAAATGGAAGTCGCCTGAAACCTTACTATGAAGGTCAAGACATGCCTAGCTAAGATCGCGTCGCGTGAGAGAGAGAGAGAGAGATAAGGAAATTGTTCCATCGCACGTATGTGACATAAGCATGAAAACCATAGTAAAAAGAAGAAATGATAGGCTAGATGACATTAAAGTACGAATATCCGGCAGAGATTAAGGCAGTTATGACAGCAAAGCGTCATTAATTCAATGAGTCCAAGGAAAATGACGGTGTGTTTTTTCATCCCATCAGTCATTTCTGCCATAACTACCATAAATTACTTGACAGGTATAACTCAGAAATCGAGTAGACGAATTGATGAGAAATGCGTCAAACGAGAAGCCCACGTGATTGAAAAGACCTCGATCTCCCATCGAATGAAAACTACATGATGCATAGGTGCCTATAAATATGAGTTTCATCTTCAATCTTTGTTTTACTTGCACCTAGTGAAGAAGAGTGTGGAAATTGAACCCAAGTGATAGATCAATTACACTCACAAAATTGTTAATCAAACATGCAAAATTCACACAAAAGGAGACTGGAATTGGAGGATAACTTAATCCTGTATTGAATAAGTGTACATAAGCCAACCATATGATGTAGTAGGCTTCTTAAATATATAAGTACATGAGATATTTGAAAGCACTAGAGGTTTCTATTCGAATTGGTCAAAAAGTAGGCGTACTAAATCGAATCAAATCCCCCATAGGTGCAAAAAGGACTTTCCAAATCTATGAAGATCCTCATGAATTAGCTAAGCAAGTGGGAAAGCTAATAAGTTATGGACAGAAAACTCATTCATGCTTTTTTTTGAGAAAAGGAAGGAGGATGATGTGGTCAAAAAACAAGGCAAGTTCCCCTAGACTAGCTTTTCCTTTATGCCTTAAAACTGTTGTAAAGCAAGGCAGCTTTCAGAAAAAATAGATATGCACTTTTAGGAACCAGAAATAAAAGAAGACTTGCTAAATATGTTTCCAAGATGATTCCAAAGTGCTCCATGACCTATTTTAGCAAGTATTGACTTCTAGGAAGATGTGGAAGTCAACTAGCATAGAGAGGGAATGTAGGAATCTAGGAATAAGACAAAAATGATTTAATTAATGTCAACTATGGGTAACTATGGGTTGATTATTTTAACACCCCCCTTAATCCTGAGTTTATGAGTAAATATCCAAAAATTATAGGGCCTAGAAAGGCTTAGTCACCCTTTTACATACTGCATGTCCATACAACCAAGGAAAGAGGCAAAAACTCAATGGGAAAATCCTCCCTTAAACATGGAAATGAAACAAAATTTCAGAAATCTTGTTATCAATCATTCTTCAACACATGATCAGAAATCCCTCGCAGTGATTTGATATTACTGAAGGTCTTCTCACATAATACTTTGGTGAATATATATGCTACTGGTTCTGAAGATGTGCAGTAGAGTAGAGCAATGGTACCATCATGCACAAGCTCCCTGATATAGTGCATATGGATCTTAATGTGCTTGGTTCTTTGTCTTTGAACTTGATGAGTGGAGATTTGAATGGTGCTTTGATTGTCACAATAGATGACTGTTGAAAACTCTAATTCGAAACCACATTCTCCAAGTATCCCCTGCAACCATAAACATTGAGTAGCTGCATTTACAACTCCTCTATACTCTGCCTTTGTAGATAAGAGTGCTATGGTACTCTGCTTCTTACTTGACCAGCTTACTGGTCCTTTTGTAAGCATGAACACATACCCTGAGGTAGAATTTCAATATTTGTTGTCACCTTCCCAATCATTGTCAGTAAATCCAACTAGCTCTAAGTCAAATTTTGCTTTGTAGAAAATTCCATGAGTCCTTGTTCGCTGAACAAAGTTTAGGATCCTCTTGGCTTCTCTCCAGTGGATCTCATGAGGCTGATCCATGTATCTCAAATCCACACTAACTACATAAGATAATTCAGGTCAACTATGTGTAAGATAAAGCAAACACCCAATCAACTGCCTATATAGTGTATTATTTACCATAGGAGAAGAACCTGCTTTCTCAAGCTTAACTCCTGAAAGGAATGGAGTCTTACTTGGATTGCAATATTTCATGCTGAACTTGGTGAGAAAATATGAAGCATACTTGGACTGATTGACCTTGATTCCATGTTGGGATTGAGCAATTTCAAGACCCAAGAATTGGCTCAACAGTCCCAAATCTGTCATAGAAAAGGCATGGTTCATTGCATCCTTCAAGGACACAATCTCTTTCTTTGAACTTCCTGTAATTACTAGGTCATCCACATAGATAACAATAATCATTAAAGGACCATGAATCAGCTTCAAATATACACTAGGACCATACTTGCATCGAAGAAAACTCAATGACAGCAGAAAACCATCAATCTTGGCATACTAAGCCCTGGGGGCTTGCTTGAGCCCATACAATGATTTCTTTAACCTGCACACAAAAGATGGATTAGATACAAAACCTTCTGGTTGCTTCATATAAATCTCTTCATTCAGATCTCCATTTATAAAGGCACATTTCACATCCATGTGATGTACCTCCCATTGTTTCGAAGCTGCAATGGCTAGAGCTAGCCTTATGGAGTCCATCTTTGCCACTGGTGCAAATGTCTCATTGTAATCAATACATGTACCTAAGAGTATCCTTTGGCTACCAATACTGACTTGTATTTCAAAGGTGAACCATCAGCAGCAAACTTAGTTTTAAAGACCCACTTACACTTCACTAGCTTTCTCCCTAGGGGGAGATCAACCGGTTCCCATGTGTTGTTCTTCTGGAGCGAGCTGAATTCTTCTTTCATGGATGTTTGCCATATTGGATCATGTGCTGCATATTCATATTTATATGGATTGAAATCTATCATCAAATAACACTTTTTAGCAAAGAGTGGATCTTTCACACAAAAGGGCACTCTCAAATTGAGATCTAGTCCTCCTAGTGTAATTAAGATTTCCAGCTAGTTCCCTAGCTGCATGAATGGTCCTTTATGCCCACTTTGGTCTTGTAGGGATGTTAGTATCTATGATTAATTCATCATTATAATAAATATTAGAATCAGGAAACTCATTAGTCTCTTCACTTCGAATCAATTGATGTGGTGGTGAAGAGGACTCTCCAACTTCAACTGCTACTAAAGGATCTTCTTCGAACTGAACACTTATTTCAATGAAAGATTTGTTAGTGCTCAATTTGATAATATTGTACCCTTTTGAATCTTTATAATACACAACAAATAGGCACTCTTGGCTTTGGGGTTGCAAATCCTTCCTCTTTTCAGTTGGAATTCTAGCCCAAGCCTTTGAGCCAAAAATCCTGAAATGGGTCACATGTGGCTTGTGCCCACTCCAAGATTCGAAAGGAGTCATACCATCAAGATGCTTATGTGGCACCCTATTATGGATATAGGATGCAAATTCTATAGCCTCGGCCAAAAAAAATTGTGGAAAATGTTTAGCCTCCATCACACAAGTTGCCATCTCCTTGAGTGATCTGTTCTTTCTCTCAGCAACACAATTTTGTTGTGGTGTGTAAGGAATAGAATGCTACATATAGATACCTACATATTTGTAATACTGGATGAACTTAGAATTGACATACTCACCACCATTGTCAGATATGAGGATCTTGAGTTTCCTCCCAGACTTGTTTTCAACCAAGGCTCTAAAGACTTTGTAGAGGTCAAAAACTTCAGACTTATGCTTTAGGAAGTAAACCTAGCAATACCTACAAAATTTATCTATGAAGGTGAGTGCATATTTGGCTTGAATCATGGACATGTGAGGGAATGGACCAGCAATGTCAATGTGGATCAACTCAAGAGGTGCAAAGGTTCTTTCATGACTAGCTCTCTCATACTTTTTCTCTGGGTGTTTTCCTAGGATACAACCTTGACAGACTCCCTTAGAAAACTTGATCTTTGGTAACCCTATGACCATATATTTGTCACTCAAATCAGAAATATACTTGTAGTTAATATGGACAAATATTTCATGCCAACGCTTGCTTGCTTCATTAGCATGAGTAAGAAGACCAGAGGGGTTTGAGTAGGGTGGAAAATGGGAAAACTTGTATACCTTTGAAGTGTGATCAACATCACCTTTTGCTATGACTTTACCATTTGAAATATTTGTGATTTCAAATTCATTAGGGGAGAAGATGAATTTCTTTGGAGACCTAGTGTGAGTCATCTCATACACTAACAAAATATTAGAGGCAAGACCTAGAACATACAACACATTATTGAAATTACCATGGTCAAGATCAATCGTACCCTTTCCCATATTGTCAATTAGAGAGTTATCTCCCAAAAATATCTCCCTTGTCGAAACCATATGTCTGGAAGCTTCAGAATCAATGATGAAGCTAGGTGAGCTTGAGGTTCCAGAAACCAAGGCATATACTCTCTCCTTGTCTTCTAAATTTGATCCTCCTTCCCTCTTCTTTAAGCAATCAGGAAGGGAGATGTTGTTCTTTTCTAGGAGTTGGGTCAACATGTCCATTTGATTTTTCATACAAGAGCTCCCAGGATGATAGCCCTTACTGGAGTGTGCACACTTGCTCATTTCTCCTTTGTTATTCTTCTTCTGGGGGTTCTTCTTAGAGCTTGAGGATTCCTCTTGAGACTTTTCCTTGTCTCTCTTTTTCTCAAGTGGATTTTTAGCTTTTTTCTTTCTTTTTGAATCCACCTTCAAATCTCCAGCAACCAAAGCTTGGTGTTTGGAAGGTTTGATGGTGCCCATATTCACCAATTTATCTTGCTCCTGGGTGAGGGATTCCATAAACTCAACAAGCTTAGGCATCTTCTAGGTTCGAGCTATCAATTTAGTGGCATAGAAGGTCGAAAAAGCACTGAATAGTCAGGACCAAGCTTTGAGAGAATAGTCAAAACTAGTTGTTCCTCCTTCTTTTCAATACCACATTGTTTTAACTACAAAACAAGGGCCTTAAACTTGGTAAAATAAAGTTGCAATGATTCGAAGCTACTGGGACTCAAGGAGATCAATGCATTCTCGATTTTATGTCCTCTCATCTCATCTATCTTTCCAAAAATATCTTCAAGATTATCCCACACCTCATTAGGAGATTTCAATGAATCAAGATGAAAGAGGAGGTCTCTTGAAATACTCGTATTAATCTTGCACATTGATCTAGGAACAAATAATCAATCTCATCAAGAAATAATCAACAAATAACTCAAAAATGGTGTTAATCAAAACCAGAATGGTTTCCTCTCTGTATATTCAATAAATAATGAATAGTTACAATAACAATGTCAAGCAATAGCTTGAATCAATGAGGAATTCGAATACCTAAGGAGGTCATTCGAATTCAATGAGTGAGTATAGCTTAACTGACTGTAAGCCATAGGTTCACACTTTGTTAACCACTTGACCAAAACCCTAATTGACTCACCAAACCCTAACTGAAGTCGGAGTGCAATAAATGACTGAATCTCAACTGAAAGAGATCAAACACATGTCATAGCAAGCCAACCATCAAGCACTAGTGCTTTAATGACTTCAATGAACCCTAATGAGGTTAACTAAAGCTGAACTGATCATCAGAAGTTGGTGGAGGTTCCCCTGTTGACTCTAGATCATTAAATAATAATAAATAATCATTAAATAATATATTTAATGAGAGGAGGCACCTTAACTGACTGGTTGAACTGATTGTAACCACCAGTTAGCAATTAGGTGCATTAATATCACTCAGATCACCCCCGAAGTGCTCCAGTTATCCTCCTTGACTGTAGGAGAAGGCTAGGTTAGCCTCCTTTACTATAGGAGAAGGCTAAGTTAGCCTCCTTGACTGTAGGTAGGCGTGGGTGTGACTGGATGATGTCAATTAATGCTCCACTGATGTCAATTAATGTATTTATACTTAGGATAGTGGTTTAACTAGGCCAATTTGACCAAAAAAAGTGTGTATTGTGGTAAATGTCTCCAACACCCCCCCTTAAGCTATACTCAGGAAGAGTTAGAAAATATAAATGCATAAAAATTATAGGGCCCTGGAAACAAAGGCCATAGGTCACCCTGTACAATAAAGTAACTACTTAATATAACCAAGGAAACGGGGAAAACCTCATGGGAAAAATACCCCCCCTCAAACTAAGCAGTAAATCAAGTATTGGTTCTTCTATGCAGTAGAATCCTGAGACTATGCATGTGAACCTATGAATCCAAAATAAATGAATATGTCTGGAGGAATCTTCCACTTTGGAAGAACAACAATGCACTCAACTGAATCAGAAATATAAACAGCTGCACGATGAAAACTGGACCCATGTAGAGCAGCTGAAATCATCTGAAGACAGAGCAAAGGTTCTTGAGGATTCAAACCATGTGTGGAACACTCAAGAAAATGATATGTTGCAGCCTTGAACATAAAACCATGAGTGGTAAAATCAGCCCCAATTTTTAGGATCAAGTGTCCAAGCGGATGTAGAATGTCTTCCTCTTTACTAGTTCTATGAGGAGATGAGCATGTGACCAAAGGTAGAGAAGCCCTGGGAATTTGGAGAGTGAATGCTTGAGCTCCATAATATGATATAGATTCAGAAATAGCTAATGATTCACAAAATAAAATATCAGCAACCTCATAATAGAAAACTAACACCAAATCCCCAGCAGCAAAATTGAAGAAGAACTGCGGTACTTGATTTTTCACACTGGAATTGGTGAGAGAAGCTACAAGAATGGATGAAATCTATTGGATTTTAATATATGAACCAAAGAATATCATATAAAAAATTAAATCAGATCTAAATGAGTTCACAACAGATCCAAAACTGTGAAATGAAATCAAATCCCCAGCAGCAGTTTCAAAGGAGACTTGCGGTACTTGTTTCTTCACACCGTTGATGAGAACAACTACAAGTAGTACTGAAGGTTTATGAACCTGAAATTTTGAACCAATAAATATCATATCATATCCAAATAATATCATATTAGATCCAATAAGGTTCATATCATATCCAAAATTATGGTCAACCGAGACGGTGGATGCACAGATGTCTTTTTCTTCAAAATTCTGAATTTTGGTGCATGCAATCCTGCAGGATTTTGTTGGAAGATCTAGATCATCGGGAGCAAATGTGTCGCTCTTATAATCTGATATTTCTTCCAAAATATCCATTTTTTTACATATTTTCACACTAGCAGCAACATTATAGGGAGAAAAATCAAATTTCTCTTCACTTTCAAAAGCAATTACTGGTAAATTTTGCGCAGAATTGAAAGGAAAATCACCGATGAATGTTTGCATGGAAGTGCAGTAGTATTTTTATTCAATATCAGAGATTGGAATGTCTTCTTATATTTCAGCAATATGAGGAGAAGAGATATCAGAGATCTCATGAACTTCCGGAGCATCAAGAGAAGGAGTCACTGCATGGAGACTTTCTTCAATTCGAATTGAATGCGTAGAAGATTCTACTTCATCTTCATCTTGAACAACTTCATCAGAGAGAGTAGAGGCTGAGAATTTTGAGTAAAGAACTCTTATGGTGCTGGATGTGATATCCAAAGTGCTATTATGATCCTCATTGTGCTTGCCAAAGGTTCTGTCCAATTTTGTCCAGAGAACCTTTGGGTATTCAGCAGAACTAATAAGGTAGCGCAAGCTAGGAGAAAGGGCCAGACATATTGCTCCAAAATCTCTATCACCATCATTTATCTAGTCATTATCATTCTCATAAGACTCTTTTCCAAGTCCAATATACACCTCATAGAGACCTCGTCTCTTCAGAGGTGCAATCATCTTCAACTTCCATTCCGAATAGCTTGTGAATGGGGTGAGAAGAGGTATTGATGAGTCCATTCGAAGTTGTACCTGTTAAAACCTATAAATCAAAACAAAAGGGGCACCGTAAGGTCAGACATCCTGCACATTTTAGGCTTTCATCACACCCAGCATAGTCAATCAAGCAAGCTTGATCAACAAGTTCTGTGACTTGGGGTATTAAGTGGTATGCCTTGGCTTCTGGTGTAGTGCTGGATTTTTGAGCTATTGCTCAATTTTCATGCAGAAATCTGTCAAAAAGCTTGTTTTTGAGAGATTGAGCTTCATCCCGCCGTGAGATCTGATACCATATTAATCTTGCACATTGATCTAGGAACAAATAATCAATCTCATCAAGAAATAATCAACAAATAACTTAGAAATGGTGTTAATCGAAACCAAAATGGTTTCCTCTCTGTATATTCAGTAAACAATGAATAGTTACAATAACAATGTCAAGCAATAGCTTGAATCAATGAGGAATTTGAATACCTAAGGAGGTCATTTGAATTCAATCAGTGAGTATAGCTTAACTGACTGTAAGCCATTGGTTCACACTCTGTTAACCACTTGACCAAAACCCTAATTGACTCACCAAACACTAACTAAAGTCAGAGTGCGATAAATGACTGAATCTCAACTGAAAGAGATCAAACACATGTCATAGCAAGCCAATAATCAAGTGCTAGTGCTTCAATGACTTCAATGAACCCCGATGAGGTTAACTGAAGCTGAACTGATCATCAGAAGTTGGTGGAGGCACCCTTGTTAACTCCAGATCATTAAATAACAATAAATAATTATTAAATAATATATTCAATGAGAGGGGGCACCTTAACTGACTTGTTGAGCTGATTGTAACCACCAGTTAGCAATTAGGTGCATTAATATCACTTAGATCAACCCTAGAGTGCTCCAGTTAGCCTCCTTGACTGTAGGAGAAGGCTAAGTTAGCCTCCTTGACTGTAGGTAGGTGTGGGTGTGACTGGATGATGTCAATTAATGCTCCACTATTGTCAATTAATTTCAATTATACTTAGGATAGTGGTTTAACTAGGCCAATTTGACCAAAAAGAGTGTGTATGGTGGTAAATGTCTCCAACAACACGGACACAAAAGACCATAAGCCTTATCCCTCTTGTTGTTCCATTTTATTTTCTCTGCATATGCATTGGGATCTACCTGAGTAGCCATGGTAACCCTATAGAGACCTTTCTCTCTCAACATTATCTCCATCTCATCTTTCTATTCAAAGAAATTGAATGGATTCAAGATGATCCTTTGAGATTGGTCCATATCTCAAGTCTTGTTCCCTTCAGTCAGCAGAATGTGATCCCAATCAGTGATGTTGAACCTAAAATAACAATTTGGAAGGAGAGAAATCAATCTACAAATGCTCTGATACCATGTGGAAATTGAACCCAAGTGATATATCAATTACACTCACAAAATTGTTAATTAAACATGCAAAATTCACACAAAAGTAGACTGAAATTGGAGCATAACTTAATCCTGTATTGAATAAGTGTACATAAGTAAACCATATGAATTAATAGGCTGCTCAAATATATAATTACATGAGAGATTTGAAAGCACTAGGTTGCTTTTTGAATTGGTCAAAAAGAAGGCTTACTAAATCAAGTCAAATCCCCCATAGGTGCAAAAAGGACTTTCCAAATCTATGAACATCCTAATGAATTAGCTAAAGTAAGTGGGAAAGCTAATAAGTCATGGAAATAAAACTCATTCATGATTTTGTTTGGAGAAAAGGAAGGAGGATGATGTGGTCAAAAAACAAGGCAAGTTCCCCTAGATTAGTTTTTCCTTTATGTCTTAAACTTGCTGTAAAGCAAGGCAGCTTTCAGAAAAAGAAGATATGCACTTTTAGGAACCAGGAATAAAAGAAAACTTGCTATATATGTTTCTAGGATGATTCCAAAGTGCTCCATGACCCAGTTTAGCAAACATTGACTTCTAGGAACATGTGGAAGTCAACTACCATAGAGAGGGAATCTAGGAATATAGGAATAAGACATAAATGATTTAATTAATGTCAAATATGGGTAACTATGGCTTGATTATTATAAAAAAGAGAGAACTAGAACTGATAGTTAATAGAGCCTAAACACATGGTCATAGAGATTTCCAACGCCAGTGAGTTATCATACGTAACTATCACCTTGCCGTGTCCGATCAAAAAAGAAATTGCATCTCCAGAAGTACAGCATCCAGAAGAAGAACCAGAGGAAATGGTATGAAGAAACCCATAGACCGCTCCTGTGGCTAATTTGTCCAGTGTTCCAACCTATGGATCGGGCCCCATTCCAAATCCACCTGTTAATCCACCAGCTACAGGTATACGACCAACCATGCCACCAAGAGAGGCTCCAGAATCATCCAAGCCAAAGATATCAAAGAAACAGAAGGCTAAGGCCATTGTGGATATCCCTGAGGACATGCTAAAGGAGGTGCACCAGATGCACCACCCCGCATAGATGTTGGTGCCATTGTGGAAGAGTAGAGCTTTCCACATTATGTCCAACCAAGGAGAGTTGATGCACAGAAGGTGAAGCTTCTAAAAAATGTGTGCTCCTCCTAAGTGACACCTGGATCCCTACTAGTGTACCCCTGTTGATGGATATACTACCGAAGCTAGCCAAGCTACCATTTGAGGATGCTGACACCCGCAAGTAGGTGGGGATAGAAATGAAAAATTACATGGTTACACTTCTAGCCGTGCCTCTTGAGCCACAGCTCCTAGT
Organism: Pseudotsuga menziesii; assembly: GCA_001517045.1. NCBI lineage: Eukaryota > Viridiplantae > Streptophyta > Pinopsida > Pinales > Pinaceae > Pseudotsuga > Pseudotsuga menziesii. The sequence goes on from LPNX010691267.1 coordinate 20,039, forward strand.
ACCAATGGAGTGGGCCAGCGGTGTCAATAGTGCGGGATTGTTAAGCTTGCTACTCATGCCACACTTTGGGCACAACATGCAAATAACTACATATGAAAAAAAACTCCTCATCTGCTTCCACATAGGATGTTTATGGCTCGATCGACCCTACCCTATCGATGTTGATCTCTTCTCTTCGATAAAGGGTCTGTCGAAGGTCAAAGACGACCCTGCGCCCAAATAGAGATACATCCAAGACGAATAAGAAATATAAAATTCAGCACGTAGGTAGGGGATTCCCCATTTCCCCTGTAGAGGAAAACATTGTAAGGTTCACAACAAAAATCCTATGTAGTAAGTTGTTGTGCAAGATGAGACCCACTAAGTGCACCTTCGGGGCAATAGAAATCGTAGAGCAGTGCACGGCAGGTGTAATCTTCAATTGGTCGTAGTATCTGTTGAATGAACTGGTAGATGATGCAGAGCAAGAACAGGAGGACACTAAGGCTAAATTCCACTATGCCTGGCTGCTCATTCTAATTTCCTTTATTCTATGATCCAACCCACTGGACTACCAGCCAATGGATGTCCCAATGCTTTGCCTTAGTGTGAAGTATCAGAACCTCTGGGAGGATAAGGAGGACAAGATTCATGAAATTGATAAGGATTTCTTTCTACACGGAGAGGCACTGCATGATGTTATAAGGCAGTCACACAGAGTAAGGGTTGTGATGGTGCAGAAATATAGGGCATTCATAAAATTCCAAGATGGTATCCACAATGTTATCTTGGAGCCATGGCATGACACGACCAAGCAAGTGCACCAGGCGAGGTTTATGATTATTAATACAGATGTAGACGCAGTTGTCCAAGATTGGCCTATGGAATAGCGCATGCCGGGTGACGTGCAGATGGACCAAGGAGGAAACTAGGGAGGAAATGGCCAAGGAAGTGGCCAAGGTGAGGTCCAAGGAAAAGGCCAAGGGAATGGTCAAGGTCATGACCAAGAATATGGGAAAGGCGATGATGGAGGTGACAGGAAAGACAATCAGTCACCGAGCTCCGACAATAACAATAGTGAGCGAAGCAAAGATGATGATAATGATGATGACTTTGAAGAAACACGCACTGATGAGGATGTACAGAAGGCCCAATAAGTGGCGCATACCATAGAGAAGCATCAGTCACAACATAAGAAGAGAAAATCAGACAATTCAGCTAACACGATCAACTTAGTCGAGGAGGACATAAGTCTGTTTTTCGACGCCATTGCAAAGGTCGCATAGTTTAGCATAAAGGGCTTAAGTAGAAAATAGCTACAACTAACTAACGAACTGGATGAACATATCAATTGGCTGACAAAGGCCATCAATGAATTCAAAGCCACCGTCCAAGATAAAACTTATGGCGTCAATCTTAGTACCTCATTAGTAACACCAGAGTTGGTGCCGCCGATAAAAGTAGACATCCAGGCGCAAGTAATGGAGATGGGGACACCTGAGTTTCATATCATTGTCCATGAATTTGAGATGTGGAATATGGACTTATCTAAACTCACACTAGTTGAAGTCTATTCTGTACAGCAGGCGATCGCGACCAAGATATGCATCTGGGAGAATGCTCTGGCGTATCACACAACCGAGTAGAAAAGGAAGGTGAAACAGTGCAAGATCCTCATTATAGAAAGAGAGTTGGAAATTGAGGCAAGAGAACAAAGTTGATTTACACATGCTGAAGCCATCAAGGAAGCAATCATAAAGTTTCCTTTAGAAGAAATCCAAGAAGATGCAGATACAGCCATAAAGGTAGCACGCATGTCCCGAATTACTACAGACTTGAGGAGATAGGTTGAGGAGTTACAAGCAAGGCAGACACCAAGAACACCTCCTGAGGTGCTCGAAGAGTGCAACCAAGTAGCATATGAGGTTTTTGGGAGGATAAGACAAGGAGAAAAACTCTGCACATAGGCAGTTGAATCCATTTCTGCGATATGGGAAGCACTTTTGGAGGATAAAACTGTGGAGAAGATAAAGGAAGATGCGCAGCAAGTTGATGAGAAAATTACTGCGGTAAAGGCAGAGATGAAAAATTTGTCGCTTAAGGAGAAGGTTGCAAAGATTTATGAAGTAAGGCAGCTCCAGCAGGAAGTCCAAGCTCTCCGCGACAAAGAGTGGGCTAGGAATGATGAGGTAGAAACACACCAGTCGGAAGCAACATAAGTGATAGGACTTATTCAACATGTACAGTAAAATCTTCAACACATGACGTAGTCATTAGAAGTAGGATCGTTAGAACATATCAGTTCCAACTGGGTGGAATAGTTGGCTAAGCAGTAGAGGAAGTAATAGAGGAAGTTTCTAGGGTGCAACAAATTTTGAAGGAATTTCAAGACAAGGTTGGCTATGTGGCGCAACCTGCACTAGAGGCTTGATTTTTGCAAACACTCAAATTTTTCTAATTTTGATTAGTGGCTCGGGATGAGCCACATGTGAGTGTTGGGGGCCTATTGGGAAAGGAAAAATGCACAAGGAAGAATATGATGCGCAAGCGGAAGAGGAAAGAAGGGCGCACGATGGAGGAAGAGAAGGTAAAGGAAGAAGCACAAGAACAGAGTAGAGGAAGTTGCAATGAGGTTAGCTGTGACGAGGAAAGGAATATATGAGTCGATGGAAGAGGCAGGTAGAAGATTTAAAGAGAAAAAAGGTGCAATTCAAGGAATATTGTAGAAGGATGAACCAACAGAACACTAGAGGACAAGTTTTGTGGCTAGTTATGACTAGTACAGACAAACTAAAAGACGTTTCCACGGCTAGTTATGGTTGTGGTTAATGTAATGTAGGAATTTTGTGGCTAGGTATGGGCCAACATTAATGTAATAGAAGATATTTTGTAGCTACTTATGTCTATAATAACTGATTTGTACTCAGTCGAACCTGCGCGGTATTGTAAACATTATAAGTAGGAGGAACCCACTATGTATAAGGGTTAGCTTGAAGAGGTAGCTTCAAGAAATAGATCCAGTTAGCTTCATTAAGGGTTAATAAGAGTAGGAGTATTGAAAAATATTAGAGAGGAGTCTAATATAAAAAGGATGTTGAGCCACGGATCTACAGCTGAGTGCGCAAACCGTCTAGTAGGAGTAATCTACAGCTGAGTGCGTGGACAGTAAAGTAGAAGAGTCGATCTATGCTATCTGCGGATCAATAGGAGTATATAGAAGCAATCAATCCGAGAGAATGAGAGCAAGAAGAGATTGAGATAGGTAGACATATCTTAAGAACAGTATGCAAGTCGCAGACTACAAGGTGCTATACACAATTTATCATGCCAGATGAAGAGCACCTTGGTGGTATTTCCCAGATGGGTTTCCACATTACTTCCTGTGTCAAATGAATGAATGTTGTTGAATATTGAATTCTTATGTGAATGTTTTCTTACTTTTTATTGTTACAGTTACTGTTGAATGTATGTAGTAATATTAACAATCAGTAAATGAATGAATGAATGTTTAAAGCATTGTTGACATCTTATGTATGATTTCATGGTTGATTTTCTAAGTTACAATAGAAGTTGTGCAATGTTCATTATAAGCAAGGAATCAGCTACACTGCATAGTTTTTCTAGTTGTTAAGTGGTTAAGGACAAGGTTGTGTCGCTCATCAGTTGTGGCACACATTTGCACCTCTATTGTGTAGTAGAAGACTCCATCCCTCAATCTCTGTCGAGCACCTTGGCACCTTGGCCATGTTCCAAGGGACTATAATCCCTCACCAACTACAGAAACATGGTTCTGGCACACATTAAGATATCTCAGGTGAGACTGCGCCTTCCTTGTGGGTGTTTCCGATTGAGCTTTATTTTTCGAGACGATGTCTTTTGGTGTCTTTTTGGTATTGTGTTGTTTTTGAACCTTGATTCAAGACAGAAGGAAAGATTAGTCCAACACTTAACTAAACATTGAATTCTTGTAGGCCTGAATATCCTATGCTTCATAAAATTTTACATGGTATCAGAGATAGTATTCAGGCCAGCAACAAACCTCAAAAACTTCCATTGATGCATCGCAAGAAATTGGATTCCACATAAATACTAGAATTATTCCCTTCCTCCCTCTGGATTTTATCCATAAAAGTATATCCATGTGTGATGCACCCAGATAAAGTGCACATGTCGAAGTGGAGAGTGTTTGAATTGGTTTGATAGTGAATTCAAGTGGTTTATAGTGTTTTTTGGCAGTTACAACAATTTCTATGGATTTGATATCAATTCCTCTTCTATCCCCATTCAATTATGATGAGTGGAAATTGAATATGGTTGCAGATCTCAAGAGCCACGATCTCTTTGATGTGTCTATTGGATCTAGTGAAGAATCTTATGAAGAGGAACATGATTGGCTAAATTATTGTGATAAATCATATGGACGTATGGATATGGTTATGTCTACTAATATGCGTTATTTGATGGATTCTGTTGAGTACCCATTTAATATCTGGAGAAATCTAGATAAATATTTTGGTGTGCAGAAATAAGAAGATAATTCCTAGACTGAATCCAACACCTCCGCAAGTTTTCTTCCTTCAAATGTCTTGGCCTCAATTCTCTCTGATGAAGTTGTTCAATATGAATAAATAGAGGAATCTTCAACTCATTCAATTCAAATTGGTGAAAGTCTCCTTGAAGAGACTCCTTCTCTTGTTTCTCCAGAACTTTATGATATCTATGATATCTCATTTTCTCATATATCTGATCTATAAGAAGAAATTTGAACCTACATTTTTGAAGAATAAATCTCCCTCCATCCTTCTCAGTCATTCTCTAGTGATTCTTTGATTCTAAATTTTGCGCAAAGTTTGCTAGTGAGTGCTTCAAAAAATGACGAGGAAATTGATTTCTCTCTCTTTCTCTAATGTTATTGTTAATGTGCATAAAAGTGATTTTTTGGATGTTGTGGAAGAAATATCATATTTGGAAAGTGATCCATTCACCCTCATTGACCCATTTCTTACAGCGAATTCCTACCTAATTGCTTGTACCAATTTTTAGAGTTTTATTGAAGAAGGAGAAAATTGTGCATCCTCCATCTTAGTGGTGCAATTGGAACCTTTATTCCTCATTCTTGGATATGATATCCCCTTATTTGGTCCTAATTTCAAGTTTCAAGACCTTTCAGTTATGCTTGGGACTGATCTCATCACTATTGGTGTAAACAAACAAGCACCTCAAGTCTACTTCAAAAATTTTGTTGTTGGGGATTCTATATCAGTTTCATCTTATGAGTCTACTGATGTGTTGGATAGTGATTCATTGGATATTTTGGAAGTTATATCAGATTAAGGAGCTCAATAATTTCTCTCCATGGTCCCATGCCTCCTCTTCCTTCCTACATTATCACATGCACACTTCCTTACAATAATAATGAAATTGGAGACATCATGCATTCGTTTGGACACTTGTTGTTGACACCTGAAGATGATTTTACCTCACATGGTTCAATGTTCAAGGATGCAAAATTTCAGTTTCTTTGGTTTACCTCACATGATTTGAATTCTCATGTACTTTTTCTCTCTCATCGGTTTACCTCAGTTTCTCTACATGGTTTCGGTTTCCATCTTGCAACTGTCTATGTTCCTTATTCAATTGAGAATATTCATGTTATTCCAAAGAGGAAGATTCCTCCAGAATTAATCATTTAGTATGGAGAGCATTTTTGGTTTACTTTTCATGTCCATTTTTTAGGAAGGATTTTCCCCGTGTATTTTTTCCTTTTTCCTCAGTTTACATGGATGAATAATGTAAAGGGTGACCATCAGTATTAGGTATCGGGGCCCAAGTTGTCCAAATTTAGGATTAAGGGAGGTGTTAGGATTATTAATTAATCCTCTCATTGACCACATAGTCTATTTTTTATTTTCCTAGTTTATGAGGTCATTACCACTTCACTAGTGCATGTGGGGCATGCTTAGGGGCCACCTACCACTCACTATGCCTATGTGTTTGAGTTTAGCAACTCTAGGGACCAATCCCTATAATTTAGGAACCCACTCTGAGTTCCACCAATAGTCTCCTTTAGTTGACTCTAGTAGGTATTCAATTATGCTTAGTTATGCTCTGATTCCCATCAGTTAGAGCACTTTCAATCATCCTAGCACCAATTTCCATGATTCAAGGGAGGTTTGGGTGCATTTACTCACCTACCCTCTTTAGTTAACTCGTTGTGAATTGTTTTAGTGATCTAGAGTTGCATTAGTGATCTCTAATGGTGATTTCACCACACTGAGTTAGCTCCATAGTAAGTTAAGGTTGGTAGATTTGAATCCTATATTAGGCATTTGAATTCTCCTATATGTAACACCAATGTATTGCATATAATATACTGATTAATTGATGTAATATTATTCTTTCAATTATTGGTCTCATGTGTGTTTAATCTTACATGAATTATTGAGTAGATTTTGTTGGATTGTCTCTCTCTTATGCAACCTTCATTTTCCATTGAATTCATGTAGTCTTGAAGATCCTATGCTTCATTAAATTTTACAACCTCCCCTTACAAGGTAAGGTTCCCCCATTGGAAATCATGGCTTCAAAGATGAAGGAAGAATGGACAAAAAAATGATATTCTTTAGTGATCTGAGGGTCAATGAATTTATGAGTGCTACCAGAATCAATGAGTATTGTAAGAAGGATCTTCTTGAAGAACCCCTTGGCCTTCATGGTTAGTGGGGTGTTGACTCTAGCTAATTCATGGAGAAATATTGGTTGGTGGTCGTCCTGAGAAGGAGGTTCAATAGGAGGTTGTTGAATGTCGACCTGATCATCTACTGGATCTTGAGTGTATTCACAAATGTTAGGTGTAGGCGAATAATCCACATCCAAGAGATAGATATTTTTCTTAGCACATCTATGTCCCCAGGTGAATTTCTCATAACAATTATAAAAAATTAATTTTACTCTACGATACCGAATCTCATCTTCAGAGAAATGATTGATAGGAGAGGTTCTAGGAGTTGGCGTGACTGGAGGTCTTTGGGAAACCATATTTTTGAATGGAACAAAAGCAAATTTGGAGCGAGGTTCAGCTATGATCTTGTCCTCCTCCAACTTATCCAACCCTAGGGGTTCCATCATTATGTTGGAAAATAACATTTTAACCTCAGATCAGATTGCATACTTCAAACCACTGATAAAACAAATCCTGTAGAATGCATCAGATAATCCTTCTGTGTGATTGGCTAGTTTCTCAAATTCTATATGATACTCTCTCACATTGCCAGTGTGCTCCTGTAAATTCATTAAAAGCATTAGGACCAAATCGTTGCAAAAGGAGTTGGTGAAAATCTATCCATTTTGGATCTTCATGAGCCTTGAAGTACCAACATAACCATTGAAGGGCTTCATGTTCTAAATGAAAGGATGCAAGTGAGAGTTTTTTTACATCAAAATTTTTAAGCACACAGAATATTGTCCTGCCCTATATATCCATCTAGTCAGATCATCACCATTGAAGCGAGGAAAATCAAGCTTTGTCCAATGAAAATTAATGGAAGAATAGAACCTAGTGTCTATAGAAGACTATGGCTATCATCTATTGTTGATGGTTGAATGTTGAAGATGGAGGCAAAGAATTATTTCATTCAGATCATGGAGTTTGATCTTGAGGGAGGCAAGTTTGTCTTCCATTTGTTTGTTTTCTCCTCTACGGATGACAACCATAACTAGGAGTTTTTTTTATGGCGAGGGGGAGTGGGTAGAAAACCAAAAACATAAATTTTTTAGAAAAGAAAAAATTGGAGTTGGGAAAAACTCCAATGGGTAATTCAGGTTTGACTAGGTTTTGGACACTTTCTGAGATACAAAGAAGTAAACAATGGGGATTTCAGAAGATGGATGGAAGAACAAGAAAATTTTTAAAAAAGGGACAAGGAAGTAAAAATAGTAAATGAACACCATGGAAAAATTTGACGATGATTGGGTGAGAATCGAAGAATTTATGGAAAACCCTAAAAATAGACAAATGTTGGATTTTTGGCTTCAAAAAGTGGAATTTTGGATAGGGACCTTAAGGAAGGAAATATGAATAATGGAATTTCAGGGATTTCAGAATTTTCAAGGGAAACACAGCTAAAGCAAAGAAGAAATGGAGAAAAATAGAAATTTATAATTTTTTCGGTGGAATTGATTTGTGATGGCTCTGGATAGATGCAATCTACTATTTATTAACTAGAAATATATATGAAACCCATGTATGTTTGGATTCCTAAAGGTTCATGGGATTCACTCAGGCACCAATGTTTTCTAACGGCTTTTGTAATCAGGCAGTACCCCTCACTACACGACTCAGGTAAAACTGATAACCGCTTTACCACAAACATCAACTCTTGGTTTACCTCATGGGCAGTAACTAGTCAATCAGGTAGGGGTCATTTTCCTTTTCGCTCGCAGGTCCTTTTAATGTCCAGCTACTTCGGGTTTCCTGTGGTACTCCTCACAATGAGTTTTAGGGATATGCCCAGTTACTTCCCACAGTTAAGAGGATAGGGGTAATTCGCTGATCCGAACATGTAGCTGAAATGAAAAATACATATGGAAAGAAAAAGAACTACTATAATAATTACAACGCCAGGAAGCCACTATGAAATTTTTTTTGCAAACAATCCACCCAGCAAGCCCAAGAAAGTCCTACGATACCAAATGAGAGAAACCTCTTGCAATAAATAATGAAAACATGTGATATAGTAGAAATAAGAGAACACATAAGGAATTTATTGATCACATTCCACTTCGAGGAGGCAACCTCCTTTTAGAAATCTCAATACAAATAACTCATGGATTCCTTCATTGGCCTCAACACGTACTTATATACTAAGTCTAATCTAAACAACTATTACTCCCCATGAATGTGGGATAATACAATATACTCACGGCACGACATACAAATCATATGCATCCAACAACAATATACAAACAATGTAAAGAGAAGAAATATACAAACAAGTTTCTAACATAAGGCCAATTTTGAAACAATGGTGCACATTTCACTATACTATCGAATGGTCCATAATATCTTGTTGCTAATTTATTTCATTTTCTAAGGAATAAATAAATCCGGTTGGCTTGATTGTAAGGAACATCTTTCTTTGTCTTTGGAGATTCATTTTTATCTATTTTTGTATGTGTAGCTCTTCTTCCTATCTTAGCCAATCTTTATACTTGTATACACTTGGTACTACATTCTCCATGCCTTTTGAATTGTCACTATCTTTGGTCAGTTGTGCGTCTAGGTTATTACAACTAACTAGGGGATTACCCTTCTATCTACTCAAGGATTCAAATATAATTTTATTAAGAAAAATATGGTTTCCATTATTGTAGGAAAATTCTACTAAGTGGAACTAGTCTTGTTAACTTCATGGTTGATTCATTACATGCATTCTATGAATATATTCTAGACTTGTATTAACCACATCTATTTGATTGTCTATATCAAGATGATACATCGTAAAAAAGTTATCGTTTTTTTCAATTCATGAAATAATATCCACAAACACTTAGAGGTAAACTTTGAGTCGTGGATTATCACAATTACTTTGAACTTGCCACAAACTCTTACCACTTCTCAAATGAATATTAAATCAATATCAAATGCTTGATGTGCAAACTTAACTTAATTAAACGATCTATCTTTGTTACAAATCTAAACACAACTAATATTGATTCATTATCCTTGGGGGTACCAAGTTAATTATAAAATGAAAAACATAGATGTGTATTCCCATAAGTTCCAAGATCATACTTTTAGGGGATTCAACTTCCCAACTAGATGTTGATGCTCCACAGTTGCATGTCGGTACTACATGCATCTGAACAAATATGATACAATATTTTATTTAAGTCTTGACTAGTCACGTACAATTACTTCATAATTTAGTATGTTCATTGATATCTCAACGGTTTGGAATAGGGGCCATCATGTGCTTCATTAAATACTAGATTTCTCAAATCCTTGAGTTCTAGCACTAAATTTTGATTCCTTCATAATAACAACTCATCTTCAACTAGATGATAGTCATCATAGTTCCTATATTCTTGGTCCAATTATTCCTCCTTGAAATTGTTTGGAATACCTATTGGTACCACTTATCTTCATTTGACCGCATCTTTCTTTGTGTCCTCTAATTTGATTGAGCTAGGGAAATTGTTGCATCTGCTATTATATTGAATTTCCTTTTATATGCAGTATGCCATAGTCATGGTTATTTATAAATTCTACCTAAAACCAATTCCAAGTGTTGAATGAAGGTTGAGTTTGCAAATAAATCAAACTTTTATTATCTGTTTGCGATGCAATTTTTGTGCCAATTAAGTAATGTCATGTGCCTTCAAGGAACCCACTGTAACAAGAAGCTCCAATTCATGATTTCTGTATTTATTCTCATGAATATTCAACTTCATTGATTCATAGCTCACTAATATTGCTTACTACATGAGTACTTCCCCCATCCCTACTCCACTAGCATCAATGCATACTATGAATTCTTTGTAAATGTTATGGACTATGAACATAGGTGAGGTCTGTTGATGTATATGTAACTTCAGAATGTTTTCTTCTATATATTTCATATATTGTAACCCGGTGTTTATTCCGGGATGTTTCTATTATGTATTTGAGTCATGTGGTCATGCCCCGATGTTCCGATCGGGAGGATTAATAATGTAAACAAGTCATATCAAGTCATTAGGTAAGTCCCCACAGTTTAGGGGCACTTGAGTTATTATACACTAATTAAGGTGTAGGCTCGAGTAGTAATTATTAGGTTGAGTGCACTTCAAGTCAACGGAAGAATATAAATAGAGAGTGAGAGTCTCTCTATTTATCACTTGTGACTTAGCTCTCTTGCTCTCTCAAGTGTGGCGCACCTTTGGAGAAGGAAATACTTTGGCTTGACAGAAGACAGAAGGATGTTGTTGTGTTGGGAGGTCATCTTACTGTTTTGGGATCACATCTTATGGTGATACTATCTTAGAGGAAGTTGAGGGGTTTTCTCCATTTATGGTTTCCCCTCCTAAAAGATTTGTGTCTCTTGTCTCTTGTGATGTGCTTATGTTATTGCTATGCTTGTTATTCTCTCAGTGAAAAGATCCTAACATAATGCTAGCTTAAATGTTGAAAAACTAACATGGTATCAAAGCTAACCTGAGAAGAAGACATTGTGCAGCTACAAGAACTAGGGCTTCCTATTTTTTGGATCTTCCTCCACATATTTTCAGCAAAAGTATGCTAGGATGACTCTCCATTGAAGGGTGCATCTTTCCGTCGATACGGAATTCAATTTCAAGCATTTTCAGTTTCGATGTGGAAATTAGTGCTTTCTACAGAAGAGGAATTTTTGGGTGAGACCAGCATAGGATTTTTCTCCTCATCAAAACCGAAATTTAGAGACCTGGATCAGTAAATTTGGTTGGGTAAATCTTCGGGAAAGTCAAACCCTAGTTTGACCCTGAGCTAGGAGAAACCTTAAATACTAAAACTGCTAAGTTTTGGTACAGTCGCTATATTCCGAGATTGGCGAAGTCTCAGAAGCTGAAAATTGTAGGGGAGGAAGATAAAATCCCTATGAAAACTGTATCCAAAGGGAAGCCTCTGATTATCTGTATTCCAGGAGATATGATCTCTCCAAGTTAGGGTTCCAGCCTCTTCCAGAAATCATCCATAAACAGGACACCTGGGGCGATCTACAATATCTTGGGATACAGCGGTCCAAATGGAATTACTGAAGATTTTACAGAAAGGTCACGGACTTTAATTTCTGTGGTCCGAAGGTCAGACTCAGAAGATGAACCAGTGACACGTGGCATTCCGTACAACTTCGCTGTTCTGAACAATCCAGTAACAGGTCACCTTGGGAAAAGGATCATAAATACCAAATGGTGAAACAAATTATGATGAAACCTATGGTGTTGGATCAGGGACATGCAATTTTACCTCCGTGAGAAATTTCAGATACAGAGGATCAGTAATTCCGGATATATCACAGAAACAGTAACAGGCATTTCTGTCGAAGAAATCAGAAAATTAGGGCTTCCTGTTTCGGGAGCTTCCCTTCACTGTTTTCAGAAAAGGAGTACATTGGACAGCTCCATTTGAAGACATCTATATGTTCATCCAATCAGATCTGAAAGATTCCAAGTTTTTAAAATTAGGGTTTCTGTGACAAACCCTAGATCAACGAACTCCGGGACAAGGACGGACACCTCAAATCGGTAAGATCTAATCCTTTGCTATTTCCATTTGAGGTTCTCATTTCAATATGATATATCACATCAGCTTAGTTAAAAGCTTTAGAAAGTTGAAAACTTCCAAACCTAGAAGTATATGATCTCTCTGAAGAAAATGGATTGGACACCTACATGAGTATGGAGGTTCCAGTTTCAGAGGGAGACGAGGCCAAAGAAGACATCATGCTCATGCTGCAAATGATGATGAACCATCCAGAAAGAGATCCAGATATGAAAAGCGAAGATGAATATGTTCTGATATCAGCTCTCACTACCCATGGAAGTGATGATTGGCTCATAGATAGTGGGGCTTCCAAACATATGACGGGATTCAAGGAATCCTTTGTGAGACTATCAGAACATGAATCACCTCATAAGGTGAAACTAGGAGATGACTACCAATATCCAATAAAAGGTAGTGGGGAATCTTCATCCAAGCTAGACTTTGGTAAGTCTCTAACAACGAAAGAAGTATTGTTTATTTCATCATTGATGCAAAAGGAATGCGGGCTGCATTCATAGATGGTCAAGTCATCATGTGACCAAAAAGGAAAGACTATCGATGATGCGGTAGTGATTGAAGAACAAGAAGGAGGATTGTACAAATTGAAGGGCCATCCAGAACAAGCCTTGATCCATGACATGGTAGAGCCAAATGAGCTTTGGAATAGAAGGCTTGCACATGTGCATTACAGAGCACTAATTATTGCAAGCAAAGTTGTTGAAGGTCTTCCTGAATTTCAAGCTATTTGAAGGGAAGAACAAAGTTAGAATATGACCTAAAGAAACCAGTTGAAGAATGTGAAGATCTAGAATGCAGAGACCATGCAGTCATAAGAGTCTCTCAAAGAACAACTTGAAGTGGTAAAATAAAAAGTGAAGAATGCGGAAGTGATGATGGCCACCTTGAATGGCCTCCCAGGATTGTGGAATTCATTCATTCAAGGAATGTGTTCCAGAAGGAAGTGATTACTTTAAGCAAACTTTGGGAAGAAGAAGAAGCTCGAATCATAAGAAGAGAAGAGAAGATGGGAGCAATTGAAGATCAAGCTCTTTCATCCAAAGAAGATCCCTCAAGCAATGAGGAATATGAAGAACTCAACTCTTGAAGAACTTCTTATCCACCTTAGCTTTTGGATAAGAAACGATTCTATTATGGATGAAAAAGATGATGAAGCGGAAGGCTCAAGAAGGAGTCTACTCACGAAACAAATAAAGATAAGTATTCAATTGTCATTTCATGATATTATTTTGTTATGCATTTGTTTATATTCAATTGATGTATTATGCATGATAGGATGTTTGCATTAATGACAGTATACTACTAATATGCATGTGATGGGTAAGTAGCTCATGGTGCTATACAAATTCTCCATTGCTACTTATCTAGAATGAAACCTCTTTGCTAACATATTGGATTAGTGCACAATCTCAATGTTGTCCTGGTAGAGATGGAAGGCATTTAGAAAGTTTCAGTGAAATATGGATGAATGTTGTATTGGCTAAAGTAGTTGCATGATCATATATTTATGCATAAGTATTTGCCAGTACGAATATTCTTTATGAAATGTTTC
>LPNX010691267.1:39086-67549 GCA_001517045.1 Pseudotsuga menziesii
GTTATCTGAGAGAATAACATGCACAACAATCAATCACAATAGACAATAGACACAAATATTTATCCTCAGGGAAACCATAAAGGAAAAACCCCGCAACTTCCTCAGAGATAGAATGAGCACCAATGGCAGCAGTAAAACCCAAAGACAGAAAGATGATCTCCAATAGTTGTTCTCTCTCTCGCCTATGCACTATAGCTAGGTGAGTGTGTGTGATAAATATAGAGGATCACTCTCTATTTATACTAGTTTCTGACTTGATAATAACTTACTAGGGCCGGCTTCTCTAGGAGACTCTAATAACCCTAGTGCCCCACAACTATTGGGACTTTACCCTCAAAAAACAAAGGAGGGTTAATATCAACACTCCCTCTTAACTAGGAAGGTATTCTCTTGACACAATTCATCAGCACAAGTCTTATTCTCTGTATCATCATCAAAGCTGGATCATCACAGGATCATCATCAAAGCTAGATCATCATCAAAGCTAGATCATCACTGGATCATCATCAAAGTTGGATCATCACTGGATAATCATCATCATCACTACTTCCACTATCTCGATCAAATGGTGCTATCTCTCAATTCTTCTCGTCACTGGAAGTTCTATAGAGCCAGCCCTTTTTCATGCTGGTTGTAGGCCTAGCCTCCATGTAGGTCTTCCTCTACAGAGCCAATCCTTTTTCATACTAGATGTAGGCCTCTGCAGAGCCATTCCTTTTTCATACTAGATGTACCTCCATAGAGCTAGTCCTTTTTCATACTGGATGTGGGCCACTACAGAGCAAACCCTTTTTCATGCTTGATGTACTTCCATAGAGCCATTCCTTTTTCATACTGGATATGAGTCTCTACCGAGCCAAACCTTTTTCATACTAGATGTAGGCCACTATAGAGCCAACCCCTTTTCATGCTGGATGTACTTCCACAGAGCCAGTCCTTTTTCATACTAGATGTCGGTTTCTATAGAGCCAGTCCTTTTTCATACTGGATGTAGGACACTACAGAGCCAAACCTTTTTCATGTTGGATGTACTTCCCCAGAGCTAGTCATTTTTCATATTGGATGTGGGTCTCCACAAAGACAATCCTTTTTCATACTAGAAGTAGGCCACTACAGAGCAAGCCCTTTTTCATGATGGCTGTACTTCCGTAGAGCCAATCCTTTTTCATATTGGATGTGGGTCTCTATAGAGCCAGTCCATTTTCATACTGGATGTAGGCCACTGCAGAGACAACCCTTTTTCATGTTAGATGTACTTCCACAGAGCCAGTCCTTTTTCATATTAGATGTGGGTCTCTACAGAGCTAGCCCTTTTTCATGCTAGATATAGGCCACTGCACTTATATCTGACCATGGGAGGCCCCGCCTACCACCATGTAAAAATGGCACAACAGTTACATCTGACCATGGGAGGAACCAATCTTGCCACCATGTCAGAAAGGGAACATCACTTACATCTAACCATGGGAGGAACCAATCCTACCACCATGTTAGAAGGGCTCAGCACTTACATTTGACCATGGGAGGAACCAATCCTACAACCATGTCAGAAGGGCTCATGGACTCATCACTTCCTCTTGGAAGGAATCTCTATCTAGAGAACACCAAGCTTCTCCCAGAAGTATTCAAACTTCACTCTGGCTAATGGCTTAGTAAACACATAAGCTATATGTTCATCCATCACAACATATTGGAGCTTCACTGCTCCCCTCTGCACCATATCCCTGATATAGCGGTATTTGATCTCGATATGCTTCAACTTGTCATGGAACACTGGGTTTTTCGACAACTTCACACAACTCTGTTTTTCGCAATATATACAAGTAGCATCCAACTGGAGATCAAATAAATCGGACAATAGCTTCCTCAACCATACTGCCTCACAACTAGCCGAACAAGCTGTGACATACTCTACTTCGGATATACTCAGTGCCACATGGGACTACTTCCTGCTAAACCAAGAGATCACACCTGATCCCATATTGAAGCAAAGCCCCGAAGTTCTCTTCCTATCAAAGGCACTTCCTGCCCAATCTAAATAAACATAACCCTTTAGGTTAATCTTCTGATTCGCCTCATACTTGAGCCCATAATCAACTATACCCTTTTGGTACCTAAGAATATGCTTTGGAGCAATCACGTGAACATGTCTAGGATCCGTCAGGAATTGGCTCAATGTGTTCACAACAAAGAAAATATCTGGTCTCATATTCGTCAGGTACATCAAGAACCCAATCATCTGACGATGCATCGTAGCATCAACCGACTCTGATGAAGCATCACTCAATAGCTTCAGGTTCGATGCCATAGATGTGATCATGGCCTTGCAGTCCATCATTCTGAACCTCTTCAAGATATCTATTGAATATTTCCCTTGTCCCAGGGAGATTCCATCTGCATTCTACCACACCTCCATGCCTCGAAAGTAATGCATCATACCCAAGTCCTTCATCTCGAACTCGACAGCAACCTTCCTCTTTGTATCAACAATCCACCCATCCTCACCTATTACAAACAAGTCATCTACATACAGTAGGAGTATCACTGGGTTCCCTTCTTTAACCTTGTAGTAATGGTTGTAATCTGCTTTACTCTTGGTAAAGCCAAAGCTAGTCAGGAAGTTGTCAATCCTGCCATACCATGTCTTAGGTTCCTGTTTCAAACTGTACAGGGATTGCTTCAATTTACACACATGATTTTCTCGATAATGCGTCTCAAAACCGAGTGGCTGCTCCACATACACTTCCTCTTCCACCACACCATTCAAGAAAGCAGTCTTGACATCCATCTGGTGTATCTTCCATTTCATCACTGCAAACAGAGAAAGTACTGATTTGATGGAAGTGAATCTGGCTACAGGTACAAAAGTCTTTTCATAATCTATTCCTTCTTTTTGGGAGAAGCCACGAGCCACAAATCTTGCTTTATATTTCTCTATGCTGCCATCTACAGGATGCTCGATTTTGAAGATCCACTTGGAAGTCACAACAAAATTCCCCTCTGGTCTTGGGACAACATCCCATACATCATTCTTCATGATCGATTGGTACTCCTCGATCATAGAATCCTTCCATTCTTTCTTTTCTGCTGCTTCTTCATACTTGGAAGGTTCTTTATCAATGATGCCACATAATAAGGCTACATATCTGGAGTAGGATCTAGTTCTTTTCCTCTCTCTGTGCATTTCTTCTAGAGCCCCATATATTTTTGCACCTTGGATAGCCTCTCGTACCCATGTAGGTTTTCTCTTGTTAGGATTATTGTCCTGGGGTGGATCTACAAGTTCTTGGGGTTCTTCTATTTCTCGATCTTCTTCTTGATTTGCATCGTTCATAGTTGTATCTTGAATTATGGGTACTTCTGTTTCTTCAGGTTCTTCAGCAGGTCTCTTTCTGGATTTGTTGTAAGCTGAGTCTTAGTCAAATGTTACGTCCATGCTAATGTCGATCTTCTTGAATCCTGGGAAGTATATTTTGTAAGCCTTCGAGCTTTCACTATATCTCACAAATATACCCATCTTCCCTGAAGAATCCATCTTTGTCCTGTTCTCTTTCGGAATATGTATGTACACTGGACAACCAAATATTCTGAGATGACTGACTTCTAGTTTCTTTTCGGAGAATACTTCTTCAGGTGTCTTTTTCTCGAGTATTCTATGTGGAGTACGTTTTTGTACATACACAGTTGTTCTAGCAGCTTCTGCCCATAGATGCATGTGAAGATCTTGATCATGAAGCATTGCCCTTACAGCTTCCATAATCGTTCTATTCTTCCTTTCTGCAACCACATTCGATTATGGACTATATGGAGTGGTCAACTCCTTCTTAATCCCTGAATCTATGCATAATTCTTTGAAGTCATTTGATGTGAATTCTCCGCCATTATCTGATCGAAAGGTCTTGATTTTCTTTTCTGTGTGGTTCTCGATCAAGGCTTTGAACTCTTTGAACTTACTGAATACTTCATCTTTGTTTTTCAAGAAGTATATCCATGTCTTCCTAGAAAAATTATCAATGAAAGAAACATAGTATACATACCCACTCAATGAACTGGATGACATTGGATCGCATACATCGGATTGGATGATTTCCAAGATTCCTTTTCCCTTGCTCTCACTACTTGGAAATGTCTTCATTGTGTTCTTTCCTTTCGCACATCCTCTGCAAACACCGTCATGTTTTTCCTATATTTCTGGAAGACCTTCAATAGATTTGCTTGCAAGTGGTAGTGCTCTATAGTGCACATGTGCAAGACTTCTCTGCCAAAGTTCATTTGTCTCTACTGAGTCATGGATAAGGCTTGTTCTGGTTGGCCCTTTAGCTTGTATAATCCTCCCTCTTGCTCTCCAATCACAACTTCATCATCTATAGTCTTTCCCTTTGGCCACATAAGAACTTGGTCATCTACAAATGCAACCCTCATGCCTTTTGCATCCAATGCAAAGATGGAGAGGAGGTTTTTCTTTAGTCCTGGTACAAACAAGACATCCTTCATTTTGATGGACTTTCCAAAGTCTAACTTATAGGAGGATTCACCACTACCTTTTATTAGATATTGGTAGTCATCCCCAAGTTTCACCTTGTGGGCTGACTCATGTTATGATAATTTCATAAATGATTCTTTGAATCCCGTCATATGCTCCCCATTGTTGATAAGCCAATCCTTGCTCCCATATGTGACAGTTTATGTGAGGGAAGAAATCAAACCATACTCTTCATCACTTGAAGAATCTTCACTTTCTTGCTTCACTCTCTTCTTGGAAGGTTCATCATCCTCTGCAGAATGAGCATGATGTCTTCTCTTGTTTCCCTTCTTCTTGTGAGAGCCACCTTTGTTTCTGGGACAGAATTTGGAGATGTGCCCTTTCTCTTCGCATGTAAAGCATCTGATACTAGAAATATCTATGTTACCTCTTCTAGGTTTATCTTTCTTGTGAGAGTGCTTACCTTTGTGATGATGATAGTTCATTCTTCTTTTCTTGGACTGTACTATGAGGGCTTGATCTTCATTTCCCATATTTTGTTCTCGAGCTACTATTCAAGCTTCTTCTTGTGAGCATTCCTCCCACAGCCTGCTGAAGGTGACTAGCTTTCTTCTAGCACAAATTCCTTGAATGAAGGAGTCCCATGACCTAGGGAGACCATTCAAGGTGGTCATCACAATTTCTGCATCCTCCACTTCTTCATCCACTGCTTCAAGTTGTTATTTGATATGGGAGACCCTTGTAAAGTATGACTATATGGTCTCTGCATTCTGGACCTTCACATTCTTCAACTGGTTCCTCAAATTCATCTTCTGGTTTATGTTCTTCCCTTCAAATAGATTGGTTAGGGCATTAAACATTGCTTTAGGTGTCTTTAGGGAGGACACCTCTGGTATGAGGTGATGCTTGACTGAATTAGCAATAATCCTCTTAGCCATGAACAATTTATTTTTGTGCAAGGCCTTAGCCTCATCTCCCTCTAGAACTGGAGCCTCTTCACTCATGTAAGAGTCCAACTCATTTTCTTCCAAGACCAGGGAGATCCTATACTTCCAAGCTCTAAAGTTATCAACTCCCTCAACTTTTCATCAAGGTTGGTGTGATGAGACATCTAAACGAAGAAACTCAAATGGAAATACAAAAGATTTAGATCTTACCAATTTGAGAAGCTAAAAACTGGATCTCGAGCTGATCTTCTACACTGCTGGTTTTTTGATTTTAGGGAAAATTAGGGTTTGACTTTCTCGGAGTTCTACCCAACCAAAAATCTTGATTTTTGTCTCTAAATTTCGATTTTGAGGAGGAGAGCAATCCTAGCCTGTGCTCACTCAAAAATTCCTCTTCAGTGAAAAGCCCTAATTTCCCGATGTAGTGGTAGGTCAAAAAATCAAAGTGCTCATAATGAGAAATATGCGCCCTTCAATGGAGAGTCATCCTGGCCTCCCTTTGCTGATGGATTGTGGAGAGAGACCCAAAAATTAAGAAGCCCTAGCTTCCGCAGCTGCACGATTTCTTCTTCTCAGGTTAGCTCTGATACCATGTTAGATTTTTATCATTTAAGCAATATGATCTTAGGATCTTATCTGAGAGAATAAGATGCACAACAATCAATCACAATAGACAATAGACACAAAGATTTATCCTCGGGAAAACCATAAAGGAAAAACCCGCAACTTTCTCAGAGATAGAATGAGCACCAATGGCAGCAGTAAAACCCAAAGACAAAAAGATGATCTCCAACCATTGTTCTCTCTCTCAGTTGAGTGAGCTTCTTATCTCTCACCTATGCGCTATAGCTGGGTGAGTGTGTGTGATAAATAGAAAGGCTCACTCTCTTTTTATACTAGTTTCCGACTTGACAATAACTTACTAGGGTCGGCTTCTCTAGGAGAGTCTAATAACCATAGTGCCCCATAACATTGGGGACTTTACCCTCAACTCACAAAGGAGATTAATCTCTATGACTTTACATGACTTGATTACATTAATGAATCTCTCGATAGGAACATCGAGGACCAATAAAATACAATATATAAAATATACAAGTGAATACATTCCGAAGTTACAAATACACCATCATTTTCTTTTACCTAATAAAAAAATGTGCACCCCCTAAAATGAGTATATTGTTTTTACAAGTTAATAGTTCATTTGAGAGTTTGAATGGTAATGGAGTTTGATATATATATTCTATAAATTCAAGGTCATCGTTAATCTACAACACCTGTGATGATTTCCATATTTTTCTCTTGCCTAATGATAAGTTGCATTTCCCAAAGTGATTATATTGTTATTATTTTATTAAAGGTTAATCATTCATTATACAATTTGAATGTTAGTTCACATCCCTCATGGACCATAGTCCTCCGCTAAAGCGAAACCTCCACACGCTCTTTGTCTCAAGTACCTTTTCAAAGTATTTAAGATGCTTATAATCCTCGTAGTATATTTGAGTCATTGGAAAGCTTATTAGACACGTTTTAGTTTCGATGTTATAAAATTGAATTTTTTTATTTTAAATATCCTTCCTTTCATCGTAAAGCTTCATTGCATTACAATAAGAAATCGAATGGTATTTGGTATTATACAAAGTAAGATACAAAACTCACGTTGAACGCCTTGAGTGTATTCAATTGACAAGAGCGGAGTAAATTTCTCATTATGATTCAAGTCTTGAACAAGTTGAGTATGGAAATAGATACGGTTGAGATTTCATCTTCCTACTTGAATATGGAAATGGAAATAGATAAGGTTGAAATGGATATGGTTGAGATTTCATCTTCCTACTTGAGGGAGGTTAGAGCTGTTCTCGCCCCATTGCATGTCATCAACCCGTGAACAAAACGGGCCGGCCTGCAAATCTCCACATTCTATACCAATCACCTCTGAATTTGGAAGAGGAGCATTATTCTCATTCTCATGCATGATCGCCTCTTTTATCTCTGCTACTACCTCACTCACGCTCGGCCTGGAGGATCGCTTAGCCTCAACACATCTAAGCGCTAGTTTGGCAATACCGGTGATTGATTTCATGTTGTAGTTTCCACCCAACCTCCTGTCGATGATTTCTTCTATTCCCCCAGCACTTTCATTCTCCACAGATGATGTCACCTGTAAATAAGCCCAAATATATTATGGCAAATCTGTTGTAGAAAATGAACTTGGAAATAGTAAATTATGTTGTTAAATGAACTTGGAAATCATAAATTATGTTGTTTAATTCTTTATAAGCAAATTACTAACCCATTGAATGATATTTAATTCTTCCTCAGGTAGATTTGCGTTTATCGGTGGTCTGCCGCAGATGATTTCCAGCAAAACCACTCCAAAGCTATATACATCGCTCTTCTCAGTCAACGTCTGAGTGCGAAAGTAGCTGTGAAAACATCCCAAACAGTCATGAAATTGACCTATTGTTTGACTTATCAATAATATTTAATATACAGAACAAGAATATGTGATATACTCTGGATCAAGGTAACCCGCCGTTCCTTTCACAGTAGTGGTAACATGAGTCGCTTCTCCATCACTTGTCATCCTTGAAAGACCGAAATCTGCTAGTTTTCCGTTCAAATTACAGTTTAAAAGGATGTTGGCCGTCTTAACATCCCTGTGAATTATCTTTGGCGTGCAACCTACGTGCAGGTATTCTAATCCTTCAATAGAAATAGCAAGCGAATCACATGGTAAATATAGTTACTTTGTGCGTTGGAAAACAAAGTATAAACCAAAATGAACCTAACATAAATTACTTAAAGACTAACCCTGAGCTGCATCTAATGCTATTTGGAGCCGTGTTTTCCAATTTAGTTCCAAATTTCCAGCTTTAGATCCTGGAAAAAAAAAGATTAAAATTAACTTTAAATTTTCGGCCATTGATATATGTTCGGCTGCATGGCTCCACTAAAGGTGGAAAACACTGGTTGTTTGATAAACCAAATAAGTTGCAACTAAACCAATATCGTTCGCTATTTACCATAAAGGTGGTCTCTTAGAGACCCTCTAGACATGTGCTCGTAAATAAGCATCAGTTCTTTAGATTGATTACAGTAGCCAAGGAAAGCCATCAGGTTTTTATGATGAACTCTAGAAAGAAGATCGATCTGTTTATCAAGTGAAACAGTAAATCTTTCAACATAAACTCAACTTTCATAAATACCAATGCAAATATATATTGGTAAAAAAATGTAGAAATTGAATCAATATATTACACATTATAAGAATCTCAGCATTACCTCATTCTTGAACTCAAGAATTCCTTGTTTGGAGGACAAAGAGAGGACTTTTACTGCTATGTCTTTACCTCCTGCGAGTTTACCAAAGAACACTGATCCAAAACCCCCTTGTCCAATCTTCTGACCAAAGTTTTGAGTGGCTTTGACCATCTCTTTTAAACTGAAGGAAGCTGACATGGTTGGATTTGGTATCGTAATCATCGACTTGTCTGCAATCAATGAAATTTAAGTGAAGCAATAGGTCTAGTTTTCGAGGGTCGATTCACTTTAAGCTGCATATTTGAATATTCCACCTAAAATTATACTTAAATTATTCCCTAACCTTTAATGCGACGCTTTATTTTCCTTAATTTCTTTCTACGTAGAGCAATAATTATCACCACTATCAACATCAAAGCCATTATTACAGCTCCGCTTATGGCTGATCCGAGGACAACACTGGCTTTTGTTTTCTTTGAATTACACAGGATGCATTTCCCCTTATACATACGGATGCAGAGGTAGTGGTTCCCAGAATGTCTGCAATAAAAATAATAGGAAGATTTTCAGTGAATTTGTGTGCAATGAAAGTACTCAACATCAACAAATAATAAAAGGAAATTCTAGTGAATACAATAAATAAATTACTTGAATTTCAGTGAAGGCTTGTCAAGAAGTTGAGCAGGGATTACACCACTGAAACTATTGTTTTCTATAAACCTGGTGCAATGATTACAAAAAAAATTATAAATATTAGTAATGAATTTCCTTTTAGTTTTGTACAGAAGCTGGCAATAGAAGTAAGGAAAAGGCGTACAACTCTTTAAGGTTTTTAAGTTCAGAAAGCCACTCCGGAAGGCTACCACTTAAGTTGTTGTTTTGCAAATGTCTGCAAAACAAGCCAACTGCAAAACAAGCCAATAAAATCAATGCATTCTTCTCTGTAATAGAGGATCGAAGTGGCTCCTTTAAAACACATAAAATACACAGAACTGTAATAGAAGATCGGCTCCTTTAAAACATATAATTAACTCAGATGATGGTTAGTGTTTAGAAAACTCACTTACAGTCTCTCCAGCATAGCTAAACTATAAAAATTTGGCAAGGGTCCCGTAAGTTGGTTATTGTCAAGTGACCTGACAGTTTAAACACGGATAAAAAGGCCATTTACAGTATAAGACAAACTGCATAATTTTAGGTGGATATGAATGTGTAAATTTTATTATTATTATTATTAACAATGAGCCTTGCGGAGAAGTGAAGTGATTTAAAATGAACCTAAATATATGTATCCTTACCCAATGAGCCTGTAACCAAAATGGGGAGCGGTAAAAAAAATTATACTTACACTTAACGAATGCAGTGAATTGTCCAATATTGTGAGGTACCCACCATGCAACCAAAATAAAGGCGAGCAGTAAAAAAATTGACCAACCATCGGACGGCAGGCAACGTTGGTCACATGAGCCAAATCGTCTCATCAATGCAAATGATCGGTTAAATAGTTTACTCCGTAAAAAAATTGTACTTACACATTAACTAATGCAGTTAATTGTCCAATACTGTGAGGTACCGGTCCTGTGAGATTCATTGTGGACAAATTGCTGGAAAGCAACATTAATTATATTAATTCTTAAGCTCTTGGAGTGTCAACCAAAAGTATTAGAAGGTACAGGGAAAATTAAAATTGAGCTTACATTTCCGTAATCCTTATAACCGTTGAGATTTTATCACAGCCAATTCCGTGCCAGCCAATAACGTAGCAAGGATCGGAAATCCAACTTCTTATGTTCAAGCTCGATTTGATAGCGTCGAGAGCATTAACTGCAGGTAAAACACTAACTGGCTTGGCCTAATATGATCAATTTGGATATGAGAAATGTAATCGACAAGGGAACTTACTGTCTTCTATGTTTGTAAGCGGGTCCGTATCAATGATCTCGTAATTCTCCAAAGCGTTGAGTATGGGACCATAGCTCGAGTTAGGGGCATTCACGAATGTCACACTGTAATCTGTAACGTTTAACCGGAGTTGCACCTCTGAAGCTGAATAATTTGGCACTATAGTAATGGGTTCATGAAGTTCTGATTGATTATTTATCAAAATGTTAAAAGATCTTGTTGCAGACATATTAAGGTTCTCTATCTCCGCAAAATATAAGAGCAGTAAACTGGTCCCATATCTATTTGTTTCGTTTGCACCGAATCCTAATATAAGCGAGTCATTGTGATCGGTAACCCACGCCGTTTGCATCACAATAGATGGAGGAAGGTCTTCTGTATCGTTTGTTGAAATTGGCTCTGG
Organism: Pseudotsuga menziesii; assembly: GCA_001517045.1. Classification (NCBI taxonomy): domain Eukaryota; kingdom Viridiplantae; phylum Streptophyta; class Pinopsida; order Pinales; family Pinaceae; genus Pseudotsuga; species Pseudotsuga menziesii. The sequence goes on from LPNX010691267.1 coordinate 50,089, forward strand.
CAAACTTACAATCGGTATAGATCTAATAGATCCATTCTTCGCAGAAATCGTATCTGGTTCCCAGATTCGATCTAACTTGTCTTGTGGATACCTGCGTAAATTCGCCAGAAAAAGCTATTTATCACCGTTATTAATAAGAAATATCGCAACTACAAAACCATAGTATATTCAAATCGTAACTTAACATATTACAGTTCGAACTTTTTAAGGAATTATAAGGAACCATGAAAGGAAAACACAAAAATCAGAGATATAAGAGATGAGAAATGAGCTTGAAATAGCATGTTTGAACTCTAAATACCTTTGACTTCAATATTATTTCCCCACAGTTCAAATAGACATGATATACTTTCTGGAAATACATAGGCAAATGAATTGCAAAGAATTTCAGCACAACCACTAGCTTAGAGTTTACTGGATAAAGAATTCTATATCGTTCAAAATGCTCACCTTACAGACGAATTTCCACCAATATCTGCCCTTACTATTAATCGCAACATTGTTCCTGGCTTAGCCTGTGGATACATGCCATTTGGGAGAGTCCTCAACTCGATAGCATTAATAAACGGATCATCAGTCTCTGAGGTTCTGATCAAGCAAACAGACAAAACTCTCCCAGCAGTGTCCAAGATTCTTTCAGCATATCTTGGATGATCACTCGGTGATACGTTACGTACAGCCAACATGTCCCGTGTCTCGATAGAGAAAGCAAAATTGGGAACTGCAGCGAATCCCATGTAATGACCAATGCCAAACCATAGCCTTAACAGGTAAGGCACGCTGGGGATTACAGGCAATTGATAGCAAGATTTGTTGAGTGGCTGTGGGAACTGCCGTAGATATTGCATGTGACTACCGGAAGCTTGGGAGGTGTCCCCTGTGTATTCTTTCAATTAACAAACACTATCAATTGAATTAATGAAAAATGAATACTTCATTACAATACATGTGTGGCTCATTATATAGAGCCCACTGGTTGTTATAAGATCTAACTTATTCCAATGATAGGAAAGTAGGTTGAGCAAATGTCTCAACCACACACACCAATCTAGGATCACACAACTCACATAGATTGATTCTAGATAAGTAGGAATTATCTATTCCAATACTCTCCCTTAATGACTACTTATCTAAATATCTATATGGTCATATCTTCATCTTTGTCATGGCTTCAATCCTTCTTGAGCTTGCTTTAGTACGAGCTTCATCTTGCACCTTGTACCTGCATATGATTATTGATGTCCATATGAAACACAATCCATCTACCGGAATACATGGGTCACCAGCCTCTGTAACCGCCAGTTCTCTAGGAATTGTTTTCAGCTACATGATTCATCAATGTTACTCTCCCTTAAATGTAACTTGGTCCTTTATACTCTGGGACTCACAACTTGGTCTTGCACTTTTGAGATTTTCCATCTCACATCCCCACCTTGAATCGAAGTCTCTCACCTCTTCGATTCATTATCAAGTTTAGGTTATGGGTTCACCTGTCATCCCCATACCTCTCACAGTGGTTAACTCCACAACCTGATTCAATATCCTCTCTTCCCATGAGAGAGTATCATGCGCTTCTATGCTACAACACGTATGCCTGTTTATGCTTTACTAACAGGTCTTACTACAACCTGGGGAAATAGCTTGCCCATGGCTAAGCTTTACAACTTGGACCATAACCTGGGGTGTCGGGTACAACCGATCATGCACCCCTACAACATTTCAATCAGGTACATAAAACACCTCATACCAATTATCATAACTTCAAAGCTCTTTTACATCATTTCATTAATGACCAAGAGACACAAAACCATTTCACACAAAAATAACTACCATCACACTTTCAAACAAGAAAGATCAATAACAACTCAATCACACCATCTTACTCGAACTGAAGGTTGTGTGAGTCCGACGGAATGGACACGTACACCTCACTTCATTTCGCTATAACACCTCCAAGCAATGACTCCAAGAACAATGAACTCCAACTTGGCAACAACAACATGACTGTAGGCAATAATCCAATTTACCATTGGCAGCGATATCTCTGCTTCACAACATAATGTGCACTTCACAGCATATAAATCTTTACACCAAATAAATAGTGTCCTCCAGACTCTAGGACAGTGCACCACTGAGACTTTCTTCCTTTTCGGCTGGCCGCTCCATCTCATGCAGGCCAATAAGGCTCTCAACAGGCGACCAACAGGGCTCTCACACAGCAGGATGCCAATCTGGCTATCTCATAACAACAAGTTCAGATCAGCTATGATTGGGCAACAATCCAAGAAAGCAGCGATCTGATAAACTCTCACTGTCTCTCAGCGGTGGATGGATACAACGATCCGTTCTTCACACCACAATAGGGCCTCAAAGGGGCTTCACTGAGATACAACTCAACTCCAGGCCACCAGGCACACATAACAGCAATAGGCCATCACCGCTCTTTCGCTTCACCTCTTCAGCTGATAGGCGGCGCTCTCACGGGAGTAAAAAAAATCAGCCTTTTGGTTCGGCTTACGCTATTCTCCACTCTGATCTCTGGCAAAATAACAGGATAATCTCAAATTCTGCATGCAAGGTGATGGACTATGCAATATTCCACCTTCACATGGGGCTATGATCTTCACATGGGCAGATGACAGGCGCTCTCTCCATGCTGATCTCCAGCCTTTCGGCTCACCAGGCGATCTCCACACTTGGCTCTCCACGCAGCTCTCCACACGGAGGTCTCCACGCAGATCTACCTCCTTCACGGTGATGGGAATGGCTTTCTTTCAATTGGCGGCTTCTTATATTGGGCAGCGATCTTCATACATCAACTTGCAGAAAGATCTTCACACAAACAACACGGCACTCCTTCCGCTTCTCAATCACTGCTTCTCTAGGGTGGAGGAAATTACTTGTGGCCGGTAGAAAATTGCTGCTCAACGGTGGAGGAAACGCCCAACACTCAACACGGCGTGTAAACAAAAAAATAGATGGCAGCTTCAGCACGCTCACAACGGTGGCTCAGCTCACTCAGGAAACAATGTCAATGGTTAAAAAAAAATTAATTTTGGCTCTTTCAACGCTTCTCCTTCAATGGTGATCTCCACGGCTACTTCACGGCAGAGATTGCTGAACCGTCCAGCCTTACGTGTCCCCTGGCTGTTTGCGCGTCAGGTTCAATGCAGCGACTCTCCTTTCAGGCTATCGATCCCAGCTCATCACGCACAGACACATCCCTCAAACTGGAATTGCAGCGGCCCTGTCTCCTTCATAGGCTGTGCAAAAAATTGGAACCCCTCAGGATCGGGATCCTGGGCACTCCCGTGAGGGAGTTGGCCCAGGCCCTCAGCTCTGATACCAAATTAACAAACACTATCAATTGAATTAATGAAAAATGAATACTTCATTACAATACATGTGTGGCTCATTATATAGAGCCCACTGGTTGTTATAAGATCTAACTTATTCCAATGATAGGAAAGTAGGTTGAGCAAATGTCTCAACCACACACACCAATCTAGGATCACACAACTCACATAGATTGATTCTAGATAAGTAGGAATTATCTATTCCAATACTTTCTTGCCAACATCAATGTAATTATCATCAGTGACCCATTTTATATTGTTTTTGTCTGTGACATTTGCTATAGCTCCGCAGTTGATACTGAGAAATCCTGCAACCCGAAGTTTTAATTAATTATGAAATAAATTATTAACAAGCAAGTATTATGAACATTAAACATCATGCTTATCTGTTTTAGAATCTTAAATACCTGGTTGAGCAATAACATTAAGAGACAATAAAGGGAAAAGGAAGCCGATGGCTGTCCAAACGACCCATTTACGAAATGCTAAAGTTTCCATATTTTCAGCAATTCTGAACCCGTCCCAGCCAGGCCACGTGCGTTTCAGGCCTCCAAACTCGGTCTATGAATCTTATCGTCTCCTTGGCCACTAAATATTTGAACCTTTCCTCGTTCGTTCAATTTCTGGCAATAAGAATTCAAGCGTCCAGCAACATTGTAAATTTTATTTTTTATAAAATCTTTTATATATATATATATATATATATATATATATATATATATATCAAATTCTTGGAAATATATTGTATTATTTTTTTTAAATAATTTTTTTATTAATAAAAAGTCTTATCAACATTTTACATATTTTCTTCAAAAACCAACTTCTTTGCTTCTCATGCATATTATAAACCAATTGCATATCTATCAAAAGACATCAACTTCCTAGATCTAATTAAAAAACCATAAAGTCGCTACCAAACCAAAATTAACCCATCTCATATGAAAACACAAGAGAATCATCCATTGATAACAACAAATTGAAACAACTAGAGTTAAAAAAAGACCAAGCTTCTAGCTCTGAACAGTTTCCAAAATGAAATGTGGGAACATGATTTTTCCATCCATAGAACCCAGCTCCTAGGTTTCAACTTCCACATTTAAATTTTGTGTATATGTTGGAAAGATAAAAACGAAAAATCCTTCATCAGAGAGCTCTACTACTATCCATCCAATGACTTAAAATACTTTCCATCGAATGACTTAAACGAGATAATTCACTTTTGAATTCTCCTTCACCCAATTTATAATAACTTGTGAATCTCCGAGAATCTGCAACGAGGACAAACCCCAAACTTTTGCTCAATAAAGTAAACCCCATAAGGCGACCAATTAAGCTCTAGTTTTCAGCCAATACTTATAAAGTGTATCCCTTCCAACCTTTAAAACCAACCCAGCACCACACACACCTTTCAAAGGTGCCCATAAAATAAACCATAGGATGCTCCATCAAAATAGAAGGAAAAGAGCAAATTTTGAGATTCCTAGAAGTTTTTTCTTTGTTCCAATCTGAAAAGGAAGAAATAATATTTGAAAAACCCAAATCAACATTCTAAAATTGATTATTATAAATGGTTCTTTTTGTGGCCTTCCAAAATCCCCACAACATGAAAAGCGAAAGATAGCTGTAAATTGTTTTCCCATCACACCATTATTGTAGATTATCCTCCACCGATTCAGCATCCCGCAAATGATCCAACATAAAATGATTCATCAATAAATACTAGGCTTCTTTAAAAAAACACACTCGATGAACAAATGACCAACACATTATGCCTTCACTTTACACATAATACATCTCCAAGCTCTACAAAACCCCTATCATAATCTTGTTTTTTAAACATAACCAAACAAATAATTTGATTTTTGAAGGAACATAACCTCTCCATAGCCATATCCTCCACCAAAGAGTACCTGCCAAACTATCTTCCATACACAATGAATGATAAGCCAACATAGCAGTCACCAATCCCTCTTTAATATTATAAACCCAAACCAATTTGTCAAGTTTATCACATAGAATAATTCCTGCTTGACAAATTTGGACACATACGCATTCCATCCCTAAGCTGAGTTTCCTTCCAAACCCAAATCCAACAAACCTTTGCATAATACCCAAGCCTCCCAATTAAAATCTGCTTTAAGAAAAAAGATATTTCTTCTATGAAGTTCCAACACAAGATCCCGAGAAAGTTTGTAATCACCTTGCATCCCAGATATAGGATTAATCCCTAAATATATTTGGATTCTCTACAACCCAATTTTTGTCGTTAATTATAATTGGAACACAATTCTTAAAACTACTCCATATTGTTGACTCAGAACTTTTCTTTGATAAGTCACCTATGAACCATATAGTTGGATCCAAACCTTTCAGATATTTTGCTTTTATAAGTTTCCCGCACAACCTTGAATTGAACAAGCATCGCCACATGTTCTTTGCGCATAAAGAGAGATTAAACTTAGACAAATGTTTTATCCCCCATCCCCCCAAAACACGAAGCAGTGAAACACTCTCCCATGATGAGAGATGAATCTTTGAAAACTCCATTCTACCCAACCACAAAAAATGAAATAACTTTGTTCTTATCCATGAAATTACAGAAGTTGGAACCATATATAGAGAAAACTAAAAAACAGGTATTCCTTAAAGCGATGAGGTAACCAAAGTAAGCATTTCCCCAAGCGAAAGCCAACGAAATGTCCAGTTGTTAATTTTATGATGAATTCTTCTTATAAGCCATTATCAATCTTTTATTCCATAGCCATTACGTTTCAAATGAAAAACCAGATAATTAAAACCATCATCCATACTTTCATATTTATACGGGAAAATCCTAGAAAAGAAATCTTTGAGAGACATATCTCTGAAAAAGCCAATAAAAGAGGATTTTTTATCACTCACCTCAAAACCGGATGCCTCAAAATATCTTTAGTAAATTCTGCATGTATCTACAATCATCTCTAGAACCACCCCCAACAATAACAACATTATCTACAAACAAAAGATGAGAGATATAGACATCTTTGGAAAGGTTTAACCCTAAAAACTTCTTTTGACTCCTTTCCCGATGAATAAGTCAACTAATACCTTCAATAGCTAAGATAAACAAGTATAGAGAAAGAGGGAAACCCTTTCGAATACCTCTGCTTCCTTTAAAGAACTCCGATGGAACACCATTTATGAGTACAACAAAACTAGCCGAAGTAATGCAACCCATAATCCAAGCTACAATATCAAATGACAACCCAATATGAATAAGAATTAGCCTTAAATAAGACCAATCCAATCTTTCATAAGCCTTATACATATCCAATTTTAGAAAGGAAACATTTTTCTTTTGACTTTTTACAGAATGTAAGCACTCTTGAGTTATCCCTAAAACATCTGTAATCTATCTATCATGTAAAAAGGAAAACTGTTCTTCAAAAATAAAATTTCCCAAGAAAGGCTTTAGTCTCTCAGCAATGAGTTTTGTGATAATTTTGTATAACGTATTACAAAGAGAAACTGATCAAAAATCACTAAAATTATCAGTTCAATCCTTTTTAGGGATAAGAGTAAGATAAGTTGAATTTAAAACCTCTGATGTACCTTACCCTATCTTTGGGTTTCTTCAATCATTTCAGCAATCTCCTTCCCAAATAAATAAATAAAATGCAAGTAGAACTCCACCGTCCAATTGTCAAGACCAGGACTTTTGTCCTTTGCAAACATCTTCAAAATATTTTTAACCTCTTCCAAAGTAACCTTCTTTCAGATTAACAAACAATCCTCTCTCTCAAAGAAGCAGGGAAAATTCTTAATGGTTTTTAACTTATTCTCCAAATTAAAGCTCTTATGCTAAGAGAATAAGTTTTTAAAATGGTCAATTGTTGCATTTATTATAGCTTTCTAATCATGACTGATATCCCTTTCCATGTTCTTATTTCCCATATAGTATTTGTCATCCTTCTTTGATTTGCGAACCTATGAAAAAAATTGGAATTATTATCCCCTTCTTGTAACCATATTTCTCTACTTTTCTTCCTTAAGGTTTCTTCCTTCTGCTTTAAAATATTGCTACGCTTAGAATCCATTTCTAACAATCTCTCTTTTCTGTCTCTGGGAAAAAATAGATCATCAACCTCAACATACAGACTTTGAATTCCTTCTTCTATCTCTTCTAGGTCCTTTTGATTCTCATCTTTTTTTTTTATCTTTTCCCACTTTTGGACCTCCCCTTTAAGTTTGCTTAATTTTGAAATCAACCCAAACATCACAAACAAATAAGAAACCCTTGACAAATTACTCCATCATTCTTTGGAAAGATCACAGAAAGAACACTCCTCCAACCAAACCAGATTGAACATAAAAGGAAACTTGAATTTTTTTTTATCAAAATCTATCTGAAGGATAACAAGCTTATGATCCGAAATTCCTACAGAATATGACCAAGTCCTATACTTTCCAAAATCCTCACATAGATCGCCAACAGGGAAAAACCTGTCTAACCTTTTCTCTAGACCCGCATCCCCACATCATCCATTTGACCATGTAGGGATCATCACACTTGGAACAATATCAACCAGGTTCATGTCTTCAAATTTAGATCTAAAAAAATCTAATAAATCATCTTCAGATTTTCAATCCCCCCAAATTTCTTCAGTAGACAACATAAAATTAAAATCTCCTGCAACAATTAGAGACCTATCTGCCAAAATGCTAGATTGAAAAATATCTTCCCAAAATTCCAATCTTTTATTGTAAGGGACATAAATATTTAAAATCCTGAGAATCTTTGAAAAACCATGAATAAAACCTTCTAGAAGAATACCTGCAACCGTGATCAAATCCCATAAATCTTCCAGCTAAGGATTCCAAGCTACCAAAGTGCCTCATGACAAACTATTTGAATCCCAAGCTAACAATTTCCAAGACGACTTTAATCTCAAGCAATACTCACAAGCATATCCCACATTTGTCATTGTATCTTGGAAAATAATCACACCACGGTTCATTTTTTCCAAAAAAGTATCCAAAGAAGTTATGTTCAGGTCACTGCCAAGATCTCTTATATTAAATGAGACAATATTCATTTATGAACCTCTATCAGGGCTGCTAATTCTCTAAGAGACCGATAAAAAAAACCACAGAAAGTCCAGAATCTCGAGGTAACCCTTTTTCAAACATAGAAATAACCCTAGGGTTTTGACACAAAGAACCTTCTTTATCCCCCACAAAAACATCCTCGATCCCCTTTTTATCCTTACCCTTTTTCCTTTGTTTTCTTATGGGTGTGTGCAAGAAGTTGAGGGACCTTTTAGATGCAAAGGTGGAGTGAAGTCAATCACTCTTAATCCAAAAAAAAGAAATCATCCCAAGCAATCCCGAACCTTCCAAGCCTAGTCGCAAGGCTAGCAATAGGCATGCCAACTAGGATAGTAAGACAAATCGCGCCTCCATTTTAGTGAACAAAATCGCGTGCGCAATTTCGTTCACTAAAACAGAGGCGCAATTTGGAAATCCTGTTTTTTTTTATAAATTGGTCAAGGCCGTCTTTTTCTCTTCACCGCGCAACTATTGGACCAATGAGGAGCAAATCTCAACTGTGAAAACACGATTTTGGTTGTGCCAAAGCCCTCCATCTCCACCTTTGGATAAACCTCCCCTTTGTGAGGTATTTTCCTCATTTCTTTTCATGTTTTTTTTCTTTTTCTTCATCAATTTATTTTCCCTAGATTGAAAACTTAAACCATATTAAATTAAATTATGGCCAATTGAAACAAAAACCCAATGGAATTGCCCAATTCAAACAAAACCCAATGGAATTGCCCAATTAAAACAAAAACCCAATGGAAACAATAACCCCAATGGAATTGGCCAATGGAAACAATAACCCCAATGCAATTGGCCAATTGAAACCAATTCCCCAATTTAATGATAAAAATTAAATAATTTTGATTATTTAACAAAATTCATACCCAAAATTCCCATGCCCAATGGAAACCAAAACCCCAGTTAACTCAAAAAACAAATGAATTTCACTATTTCCATATGCATATTCACAAGGATCCTTGTGAATCCATACCAAAATCCACAAATAAACACCTTATAATTTTGATGAAACTTCTCGAAGTTGCTCTTCCAAGAACATCAATAAACACCTTATAGTTTTGATGAAAGTTCCCAATCCAAGTGTCAAAATAAGGTATAGAATCTTCCCATGCTTTTAACAAATATTTCGTCTTGAATGAAGGGTACTTTTTGGTTAAGGTCAAGACAACAAAGTTCAACAATAGACTCTATGAACATGAAGATACATAGGTAGGTTGATGTATTTGATTAAACATGCCAATCACATACTAGATCATACATGATATTTAATCCAGTGGAACCCTTGCAACCATAAAATCCATAAAGTTCTACTATATATCCTTTGGAGTCCAAAAAACATCACACTATAGCAAATAATTACATATCTAACAAAATCGTTTCCTATACTGGGATTTTATTCATTAACATCACATTATGCCGCCTATTCTAGGGTCTAGTTGTTGCCTCTACCCGCAATCTGGGAGTTGGTCCTGCAAAGGCAATAATCATCACCTCAAAATTTCGACGAAACTTCATAATCCAAGCCTTAAAATAAGCTAGAGGAGCTTCGAAATCAACATATGCACTCAAGACACTTTATGTACACATGCATGTACTTAAAAATTAGAATTAATACTTGAATTTAGGACATAAATATGAAATGAAAAAAAGTTAAATGTTTATTCTTTACTGTAAAATTCAAGATCAATTTTTAAATTTACATGATAGATTTAGTTCATATGTCAATAGTTATACAGTTTTCAGTTCTTAGATATGTCATTATATCATGTGTTTATATTTCTAATGATATTTTATTTGTATTTATGATTGCAGTGGCTACTATGGATCATAACAATACAAAGATACTAAGGTTTATTGGCCATTTGAGAGAGTTTTGTTCAGCTTGGAGGGGTGGAGATGAGCTCCGCTGCTCCTTGTTAGATTCATTGTTTTCTATTGTTGATACGATCGCAAGATCGAATGATGCGTTGTATAGAATCGCATCGTACAGGGAGAGGAAAAGGCAACAATATGCTAACAAGTTGAGTTACAATGAGGTAAAAAAGCTGAAAATAACAAAACAAGCCATCTATTCATTGTTTAGACTCCCTGGGACAGATGACATTCTGGAGATCAGCAGGCCACATATTTCTATTGAGTGGTGCACTTTTCCACCCATCAGAGACAATTGGATGGTTAGGTGGTACATGGTTTTTTACATTCCCCCTCACAACAATAGGGAAGTACCGATGTACTTCCTCCGAAAATTGTATGTAGAGTTTGTGATGGGGAAACATGTCAACTATTTTGACATGTTGGGCTTCCAAGGAGTTGGTAGGGGAATGCCCCAACACCGACCCCATGCTAGGCATAGAGATGCCAATCCATAGATACCTGCATCCCGTGCACAGCTACCGAGGGCATACATCTGTCCTACACATGACATGGTTGACCAGACACAGGATGCATTTTTTACTCTAGCTAAGATGGTCTCTTGACACACGACCACTGTTGACCAGAGAGCACTCTCTTCCTCTGCTGATGTACAACCACCAGCTTCTAGTGGTGGAGGGACATCTATTGGTGGGGATAGACCGATATCCCATGTGCCTCAGAGTGAGCCACAAGTCTACACATCGTGTGGGGGACCATGTTATGGTCCTGGACCAAGACATGGTACCACTATGATGGCTAGTGGTCAGGTAAGGACATTGTTTTAAAACTATGTTATTGTTCAATTTTTAATTGTTCCATACTATATCTAACATATTAAAAGATTCATAATATATATGCAATATTTACTCTTGTAGGAGATTGATGCCTCTCACGGGGGTGGTACTGCACCCGGTGTGGTTGTACCTGAGGCCCAAAGAACCACAATTGAGGTAATATTTAAACACTTGTCATTTTGTTATTACATATAATTTTTTTAATGCATGTGTTAGTCTTGATTAATTTATTAAAATGTCTAATATTTACAATTTTTTAAGTTGCAGGAACCCCACTTAGAATGTGATGCTAGAGACATTGATATCAACGACATAGTCCAAGGTGGAATTTACGACTACTTGAAAAATGTAAGTACATGGGTTATGATTGAATCTTGTTCGAATTATTTAAATTTCTTACTGTACACTCCTTTATAGATCGCTAATGTAAATATAATTTTTAAACTTGTAGATGCTAGAGGCATCTGAAGAGGGGCAAGAAATTGATGGAAGCGGTCACTCCCATGGTGGAGATATGTCCCAGGAAGGGGTAAGTATATTACAACATATTATTTTTTCAGTACATATTATTCCATCCATTCAAATCCATGTCTAACTATGGTAACACTTTATGAATGCAGACGTCATCGCAGATCCCTGCATCGCCTCTTTGGTTTGGATCTCCCCATAGTCCAAACATAGATAAGGGGGTTGTTTACACCAGACGAGGTCCTTCTTCCTTAAATAGAGCGGGTATGCATGAGGATCAACCTACTCATCCCATGGTAATGTACACACTTCCAATGGAAATTGTTGGTTAGCTATGTATTCACTTCACAAGTGGTTTTTCTTAAGGTTATTTTTGCATGTTTACAACATCAAGATGTAGAGTCATCCGTGCCAGACCTTAGTGGGATTGTTGATGCCACTATCAATGCCACATATACACTAGGGATAAGTCACAGTGAGGTACATCTACTTGAATATTTGTAATTATACATTTCATTTGTATTGTTTCTAGACATGCACAATGTCTAACTATTTAATCCTATGGTGAATGTAGCCACACCCTGGTCCATTAGCGCACACAACTAAGGTTGATGTTCAACCTACGGCTCCTCTTACTACTAAAGAGTATCAGCCTCATCCCCTAGAAATGGTTTTTTCGGTGAGATGTTCATTTTTTACATAATTGATTAGTACTTTCTCATTCATGTACATGTTGATAATTCTTGAGATAATTGACATTTTTTTTATTCGTAGAGAAGCATGGAAATGAGGCTCGCTGCAAGGGGGAGCATACCAAAGGAACCTATACCCTCGACACCACAGGAACCTATACCCCCGATGGATGCAATGAGTCTTTGCTTTATTTACAATTGAGTCATATTTTAAATTTTCAAACTTTTTTATTGATGGATAGTACTAGTTCAGTTACCTGATCAAGAAATATTGTCATTGATTTGTAGTCGCCAGAGATGCACAGTGGTCGTAGAGATAGCTGAAGAGCATCAGGGTCTGGGAAAAACAAGAGAAAGTTAGAATTTTGATGTGATAGTCCAGGACAAATATGTATTTTTATGTACAATCTGGAGTTAAAGTATAGGGACGCAGTCCAGGACAGATGTACTTTTGTTTGCACATGTACATCAAATATGTTTTTGATACATGTACATTGACAGGCCACAGATCTAGGCCTTATATTTTTGTATTATAACTTTCATGGTATAAAAAATATTTCATAACAAGGCTCTTGAGATATTCATGGTTCAGTCTTTTAAGTGTGATTATACATGTGTGGTGAAGAATGTTTCTATGTGTAATGTTCCCAAATTTTTATAGATTTTACGATTGTATGGAGATATCAATTATAAATTTGAGAACAATGCACAATTACAATAAATTACGTAATGACAAAAATGTACATTTTAATTGTTTTTTACCACGATCCAATTGCATATACAATGTTATATTAACAATGTCAAATTGTATTAAAAAATATGGAACATAGGTCTAATACACATTTAAGCACCCAACACAGCTAAGCAACTGATCCAACTTGGTTGGAATACAAAAGCACCTTACCCACATAACAACCTAACAAACGTTTAAAGGACGCATGAAGTTGACACAATTGAATGATGCACCAGTGTGGTCTACATAAATAAAATTATTTTTTGGCTTGATGTCTTTCATCTAACGAATACATGGGATACACATCAAACCTAAAAGTATCCGAGTATTATAAGATTGATTCAAAATAATGGTTATGACTATATCTTGCACATTATGTATGTCTTGCACATTATTTTATCATTTTGTTAATGTACATGGCATTTGATGAATGGCCTCGAGTAACAACTTTGAAAGAGATGAAAGTTATGTGTGATTAATGTACATGGCATTTTTGAAGCATTCGTAGCGTGGAGATATATATATTTTATAATAATGGCGTAATAGAATGGCCACTTGTTTCTAAACATAAACATGTTCCATTACATGGTTACTGAAGTAATGGCATTGTCTCCTCCTGCATTTCATCGTACAAATGCTCACATCTCTTATATGAGGGGAAGATCTACAATCGGCTTCAAGCTGACCTTTATGTGGAAAAATTTCACATTCACTTACTAAGCAAAACCCTAGTTTCCAAAATTGACAAAAAAAAATGATCCCTTGTCCATGGACCCAGAGTAGAGGGCCACTCTAGCACTATCGCGATGTACTGAATCCAACGGAGCTGATGGTTCATCGATTTGATCAATGGTCATGAATCTGTGGAATGTTGAATCCCACCTCCCACAGGCTTTTAGGGATACCCATTGAATCCCTAACCGAGGCATAGAGTGGAAACCGTGCATCAAAAAGGGCTTTCAGTGGGCCACGCAAACATGTTCAGGTAGGTTCCATGTGGGAATGCTAGCCACACATTCATGGTCAAGGAATTTGCAAAGCCGACCCATATGTGCAGAAATTGGACATTCACTTGCTGAGCAAAACCCTAGTTTCCAAAATTGACCAAAATAATGGTCTCTTCTCCATGGAAGTAGATTAGAGGGCCACCCTAGCACTATCTCGATGTTCGAAATCCAATGGAGCTGACAGTTTGTCGATCCAAGCAATGGTCATGATTCTATGGCATGTTGAATCCCACCTCCTCCAGACTTTCAGGGACACCTGTTGAATCCCTACCCGGGGCATAGAATGGAATCCGTGCATCAAAAAGGACTTTTGGTGGTGCGTGAAAGCATTTTTAGGCATGTATTATGTGGGAACACTAGCCACACCTTCGCAGTCCATTAATATGCGAATTTGACCCCTGTGTGCAAAAATTTCACATTCACTTACTAAGCCAAACCATAGTTTCCAAAATTGACCAAAATAATGGTCTCTCCTCCATGGAACTAGATTAGAGGGCCACCCTAGCACTATCCCGATGTCCTAAATCTAACGAAGCTAACGGTTCATCGATCCGAGAAATGATCATGATTCTATGGCACGTTGAATCCTACCTCCTACAGGCTTTCAGGGACACCTGTTGAATCCCTACCCGAGGCATAGAATGGAAACCGTGCATAAAAAAGGGCTTCCAGTGGGTCGTGAAAGCATGTTTAGGCATGCGTTATAAGGGAACACTAGACACACCTTCACGGTCGAGCAATATGTGAATTTGACCCCCATGTGCAAAAATTTCACATTCACTTACTCAGCAAAACCCTAGTTTCCAAAATTAACCAAAATAATGGTCTCTTCTCCATGGAACCAGATTAGAGGGCCACCCTAGCACTATCTCGATGTCCTGAATCCAATGGAGCTGATGATTCGTTGATCCGAGCAATGGTCATGATTTTGTGGCACATTGAATCCCACCTCCTACAGGCTTTCATGGACACCTGTTGAATCCCTACCCGGACCATAAAATGGAAACTATGCATAAAAAAGGGCTTTCAGTGGATCGTGCAAGCATGTTTAGGCATTTGTTATGTGGGAACTCTAGCCACACCTTCACGGTTGAACAATATGTGAATTTGACCCCCATGTGCAAAAATTTCACATTCACTTACTAAGCAAAACCCTAGTTTCCAAAATTGACCAAAATAATGGTCTCTTCTCCATGGAACCAGATTAGAGGGCCACCATAGCACCATCCTGATGTCTTGAATCCAATGGAGCCAATGGTTCCTCAATCTAATCAACGGTCTTGATTCTGTGGCACGTTGAATCCCACCTCCTACAGGCTTTTAGGGACACCTGTTGAATCCCTACCCGAGGCATAGAATGGAAACCGTGCATAAAAAAGGGCTTCCAGTGGGTTGTGCAAGCATGTTTAGGCATGTGTTATGTGGGAATGCTAGCCACAGCTTCACAGTCGAGCAATATGTGAATTTGACCCCCATGTACAAAAATTTCACATTCACTTACTAAGCAAAACCCTAGTTTCCAAAATTGACCAAAATAATGGTCGCTTCTCCATGGAACCAGTTTAGAGGGCCACCCTACCACTATTCCGATGTCCTGAATCCAACGGAGCTAACGTTTCGTCGATCCGTGCAATGGTCATGATTCTGTGGCATGTTGAATCCCACCTCCTACAGGCTTTCAAGGACACCTGTTGAATCCCTACCCAGGGCATAGAATGGAAGCCGTGCATAAAAAGGGCTTCCGGTGGGTCGTGCAAGCGTGTTTAGGCATGTCTTATGTGGGAACGCTAGCCACACCTTCATGGTCAAGAAATATGCGAATTTGACCCCCATGTGTAAAAAATTCACATTCACTTACTAAGCAAAACCCTAGTTTCCAAAATTGACCAAAATAATGGTCTCTTCTCCATGGAACCAGATTAGAGGGCCACCCTTGCACTATCCCGATGCCCTTAATCCAATAGAGCTGATGGTTCGTCGATTCAAGCAACGGTCATGATTTTGTGGGACATTGAATCCCACCCCCTACAGGCTTTCAGGGACACCTGTTGAATCCCTACCCGGGGCATAGAATGGAAACCATGCATGAAAAAAATGTTATATTTAAAGGTTTCAATGATCTCAGTACATGCACACTAAAGTCAACTTCATGAATCAACATGATTTGAAGCATAAGTGCACCGGATTTGAAAAAGTTGAGTTGGACATTAGATTGATTCTGAATTTGAGTTGTGACAGCAAGATAAGATTAGGGTTAGGATTAGGGTTTCCTAGGTAGGGTTATGGTTATGGGACATGCATGTTAAACAATAAATCCTAGTTAGGGATAGGGTTTTCCAAGTTTGGCCTTCATTGGCATGAAATGCATTGTCCAGATTTGGCCCAAATCTCTTATTATCTTTTATTATCTTTTAAGTAGAAATTAAACTTTTAAATAAAAAAAATGAGATGAAATTCCAACACTAATATGCACTACCCCTTTGGCAATGGACATGCAGGTAGAGGTGAGCTGTCAAGAAGGAAATTATACAAGCCTTAAAACATAAGTTTATCATTTTGGCATCTTGTTTCCATCATCTTAGTTGTATATATCGGTTGAAAACATTAAAAATATTACCTACTTGAAAAATTAGGGTTTTAGTCCTGTAAGAGAGCCTACAAAGAACTTTGATAGGTATGACCTACAGAGGTAAATGTATTTATTCTAATGTTATGTATATCATTTGAATGAGATCTTGAAATGTTCATATGATTAATATATATGGTTTATTGATCATACGTAAAATTTGGCATGTTCATTAACTTGACATACAAGAGAATTTTTGGCATATTTATAAACAACATTATGGAAAATTTCGCATATCAAGAACAAAAAATTGACATATTCATAAGAAACATACATGGGAAAATTAAAATTATGATACATACCTCATCATGCTAGATCCCACCTAATATCATACAACCAAGGCCTTCGGATCATCTCTTATAATGATGATCTCCATTAATCTCTCATGCTATGTATCTGGTAAGAAGTAGCGTACAAGAACACAAAATTGACATATTCATAAGAAACATACATGGGAAAATTAAAATTATGATACATACCTCATCATGCTAGATCCCACCTAATATCATACAACCAAGGCCTCTGGATCATCTCTTATAATGATGGTCTCCATTAGTCTCTCGTGTTATGTATCCGGTAAGAAGTAGTGTACAAGAACACAAAATTGACATATTCATAAGAAACATACATGGGAAAATTACAATTATGATACATACCTCATCATTCTAGATCCCACCTATTATCATACAACCAAGCCCTCTAGATCATCTCTTATAATGATGGTCTCCATTAGTCTCTCGTGCTCTGTATCCGGTAAGAAGTAGCGTACCTTTGATG
>LPNX010691267.1:75636-99073 GCA_001517045.1 Pseudotsuga menziesii
ACGATGATGTTGATGTTGATGATGATGACGACGATGGTGATGATGATGTTCATGATGTTGATGGTGACGATGATGATCATGTTGATGATGAGGAGGAGGAGGAGGAGGAAGAGGAGGGATGATGATGATGATGACGATGGTGATGACGATGTTGATCATGACGACGACGACGGTGACGATGATGTTCATGATGATGAGGAAGGTGATGCTGATGATGATGATGAGGATGGTGATGATGATCAATGATTGATGATCATGGTGATGATGAGGATGAGGATGGTGATGATGATGATGATGATGAAGGTGATGATGATGATGAGGATGATGATGATGATGATGATGTTGATGATGATGACGATGATGGTGATGATGATGTTCATGATGTTGATGGTTATGATGATGATCATGTTGATGATGATGATGAGGAGGAGGAGGAGGATGAGGATGAGGATGATGATGATGAAGATGATGGTGATGATGATGATGATGATGGTGATAATGATGTTGATCATGATGACGACGATGGTGATGATGATGTTCTTGATGATGATGATGAGGAAGGTGATACTGGTGATGGGGATGAGGATGGTGATGATGATCAATGATCATGGCGATGATGAGGATGAGGATGGCGATGATGATCGATGATCAATGATCATGGTGATGATGAGGATGAGGATGGTGATGATGATCAATGATCAATGGTCATGGTGATGATGAGGATGACGATGGTGATGATGATCGATGACCAATGATTATGGTGATGATGAGGATGAGGATGGTGATGATGATGATGATGAAGGTGATGATGATGATGAGGATGATGATGATGATGATAATGATTTTGATGTTGATGATGTTGATGATGATGGTGATGATGATGTTCATGATGTTGATGGTGATGATGATGATGAGGAGAGGGAGGAGGATGATGATGAAGATGATGATGATGATGATGACAATGGTGATGATGATGTTAATCATGATGACGATGATGGTGATGATGATGTTCATGATGATGATGATGATGTTGATCATGATGACAACGATGGTGACGATGATGTTCATGATGATGATGATGATGATGAGGAAGGTGATGCTAATGATGAGGATGAGGATGGTGATGATGATCGATGATCAATGATCATGGTGATGATGAGGATGAGGATGGTGATGATGATCGATGATCAATGATCATGGTGATGGTGATGATGATCAATGACCAATGATCATGGTGATAATGAGGATGAGCAATGACCAATGATCATGGTGATGATGAGGATGAGGATGGTGATGATGATGATGATGAAGGTGATGATAAAGGTGATGATGATGATGATAATGGTGTTGATTATAATTATGAAAATGATGTTAACTACAGCTCGCACGTGTTTAGCTTTTATAAATCATGTACACGTTTGGCTTTACTAAATCGCGCATGCGTTTGGATTTACTAAATCGTGCTCGCGAATTGGTTAAATTCAAAAAAAAATTCCCACCAAATGACAAGGCCGAGCCTCCACCCATGCTTTCATGGAATTCCTGTGCCTATGTGTCTGCTTTGTACTTTGCTTCAAATTCAACATGCCTATGCCTTGGAGTATGATAAACCATGGCTAATTCAGCATTATATCCAAATTTACAATATGCTCATGTTTAGCGATTCGTCTGATTATGCTGTACACCTCCATTTTTTATGAGATTTTAGAAACAGATATGGTTTTTTTTTTCAGATTCTAAATATGTAAATTTTAACAAGAATACATAATTTTTTCTATTTTTTTCTTATTTATATTCTGTCGTCACTCCTCAACTCAAGAAACACACTGTTAGTGTTTTGTCCATATCTCTTTCGTTTCTCAGCCATTTAATTTTTTTTTTATGGTGCGCTAAAGAACACCAACCTCTACATGCTATAAAAAACCCACTTCCAAATAATTGCATTAAGACATTCAAACACTGCACCCACAATTGACGTACCATTTTCGAGGTTTGATCTCTTAGATAATTAAAAACAAATTTAAAAATATTAGTTTTATTATTGGAAAAATAGTTGCTCACTAGTCCTATATGTTTTCTATATGTATACCGATTTTCGTAAGTTTATTCCATCATTTAGACACTCAGACGCTACACCCACAAAAACATATACCTTATAATTTGTCCCAAAAATAAAAAGTGCCCGTTTAAAAATATCTAACTTTATATAGTTAACAACATTTTCAATAGAAAAAAATTATATATTTGGAAAGGTCATTCAATTTCCTACATTTATTGTTTTTAACTGATCGCAAGATTCATTGTGTAAGTGTCTCAAAATATCCATGCAAGTTGATGGATGTCTATTTTTTCAGTTTTGTATTGCATCTAACACGCCAAAAGAGACCCTCAACTTCTTACACAAACCCTTATAGAAATATTTTTTTTCCTTATAGAAGAAATCACCACAGTTTCAGTATCCCTCAGATCCGTTGAGAAAACCTCGAAAGGATTTAAACCTTCTTTTGGCACAAGGATTTCAGGAGTTAAAGAATCCCTTAGAGGAGAAGAAGAGACCTGTATCTTTATTATATCCCTACTAACCCTAAATAAAAGGGGGAAATATTTTTGACTGAACAAAGGAACTTCTAAAGAAGGGTTTTCGCAAGACTCTATGAGTTCACACGACGGCAACCTATATCTCTCCTCTTAATATTTATCCACTTCTTCTGGATCACTTTTACTTTCAACCAACACAACCAGACTTTCTTCAACCCTTTTTGACTAATTCTCATCTGAATTCGAAAGAAAACCCAGAATTTCATCTACTGACATAAATTTCAACAAGATGGGAACAATTTTTACAAACTTACCAACAAACGATGAAGCTGAGTTGTGATCTAATGGAAGCGGGATCTTTAAACCATCAACAATATCCCCCTCTTCTTCTTTAGCTCTACATTCCTCATAAACCTTTTTCCTATTTGAAAAACAATTTTCCTTCGAATGACCCATTCCTCGACACCCGTGACACCAAAAGGGATCTCTCTAATAGTCCATTTTTCTATGGGAAAGACTCGCCTTCCCACAAGACTTCTAATTCCTCAGGGATCCCATTAGTCACATCCATTTTTACCAAAACCTTTGGATCTTTTCGTTCAAATCCCAATAGTTTTTCGTCTTCAATGTGAATAAACTTTCGTATAGAGTTTTCCACTGCTCTAAACCCTTTAATATTCCCCCCAAAATGAGGAAAACCAGACAGAATGACCCAAAGATGTGTCTTCGCTAACTTTGTCTTCCACGGATCAAACTCTACACACCACCGTGAAAGAACCAGGGATCTTCTACCATGAACCCATAAATGCTCCTCCACCATATTTCTATCCTCTTTAGATAAAAAAAGAAAAACGAACCACCTATTTACTAGAGAAATAACCCTAGGTATGCTTTTTATAAAGCGTTTGCATTTATCCCTAATCCAATCCAAGATTTCATTCCTAGTCAACTTTACAAACTCAAATTTCCCCACCAGCGATCTCTGTGAGAAAGCCGACTCCAAATCCATCGTTACATATCTACCCAAGACACATAAGCGTTTCTGTTTCTACACCTTCTCAAACTTCAAACGACTGAGTAGCTTATCCTTCTTCGATAACCCATCAATAACATTCAGCACATCGTCATCCTGGTTCTCATCTTAAGTTCTAGAGACTTTCTTACCAGCTCCAACAACCACATATTGCTTCTGGATTCCTCTGTCAATACCCTCCTCAGCTTTACCCGTGTCACGTGAATGCAATAAAGGAAACCTCCCATCCAAACCCTTTTCCGATACCTTTTTTAGATCTGATGTGACAAGGAAATATCTGGCTTCAAACTCATTTGTCCGGTATGAGACTACTTTCCGATAACATTGGATAATCCATAAAAAGAAAGTCTAAAAAAATCGAAACAAAAGACTAGTAATGAGTTTTTTAAAGAAAAATAAACATTCCCACTTGATTAGCTTGGTTGGTACTAAACTGGAAGTAAAAGCCTCAATTTGAATTCAAGACCATTACTAATGTAAGAGAAATAGAAAGAGAACCACCCAAACTAGAGACACGCTGACTTCATATCTCCCAAAAACCAACCCTCAAACCTCCTACTAAAGTAATGGTGTTCATATCACACACTATATAATCAAGGTTAGACTTACCAAATTTTGTCTCAAGCATTAAACATAGCATGGTGAAACTTTAAGAATCATGGATCTTATATTTAAAAATCTTTGTTTCTTTTCAATTTAAAAATGAATATTTAAATTAAAATCGAAAGGAGGTACTAGATACATCGTAGCTTACCCTTGTTTATTCTCCGCAACATTTTAAACGATTAAACTATATATCCTTATATCTTATTCATTATAGTGGGATTCTACCCCTTTCAAATGGGCCCACTAACTAAAGATAAAACCATCTATCTATTCAATATTAAAAGAAGAGATCATATTATTCTAAAAAGGAAAAAAAATTGTCGAGAAAACCTAAGTAAAATCAGCTATTCAAACTTTTAAAAGTTTGAAACAACATTTTTTTGACAAGAAATGAAATAGTAAACTCGAGTGGGTTGCAACCACTAAGCATAAGTTAGATATTAAATATTTAAAAGTTAGAAATGACATTGTTTCTCAGTATGAAACCTAACTATATGTTGTGTGTCATGCCTAACATGGGACCTAAAATGATCAAACATGTTAACTAAAGTAATGAATGCCAACCATCCATATCGTATTTATATTCATTCTTACATATTGTATTATTTTACATTCATGATATATTAAACTTTATAATATAAGTTATATTAAAAAATATTCTAAATCATTTTAATTTTTGGTAAAAGGGATTTGAACCCTTAACTTAATGGTCCGGAATCATGAGCAAAAAATTTCATTTGACCAACTTTGTTTGAGAAAAAAAAATATCATTGACTAACTCTCTTTTTTGAGATATTTGATCTCGGAAATATCTATCCCAATATCTATAGAGATATATAAATATTAATACATAGAAATCCCAGATATTTATATCTAAGATCGTATATCTTCGTTCACAATTTGGCCTAATCTTTGTGGTAGTGGTAAAAGATTGGGCCTTATTTAGAATAGAATAATGTATTGGTTAAAATGAAATAGTCTAGCGACAGGAATATTTTGCTCCAGGTGATTGGGGGGTCGTCCGGTCCAATGGACTAGGATTTCAAATTCTAAGTTCCTGTCAACTTAAATTTGGTGACCGTCAAACATTTTGCAGGCTTGTCCTTTTAAGTTTTATACAAAATGTCATTTTATTTTTGATGTTATATGTAAATCTAAATTGATGACCAAACGAAGTTAAACACATTGAATTTAATCCCTTAAACATGGCATCATGGACTTTTTTTTTAGACCATGGGAACAACAACCTCCCAAGGGTATATCCAACAGCTCGCAAGCCAAATATACCAGTAACTTGTGACTCAGCAGGGGTTGAGACGTCCAAAGCCCACTGGGGCGAGCCTCTATCCCAGGGGTCACCTACCCTTCGAACCTTATCACAACGGGCCAAATGAACAACCCTACCCCCCGCCGATTTTGAACTTGTGACCTTCAAGGAGATAACACATATTCTTAACTATTAGGCCCACTCAGGATGTTCAACATGGGGCCATGGACTTACGAAGAACCTAAGTAACTAGCTCGAGGCCAGATGAATCATTCTAGGAACAAAGATGGGCATCTGCCATACCTCCGAGTGTGCATTAAAAAGGTTGGAATCAGGAACCTAACATATCAAATATAAAAAGCAAAATATTGGAATGGGTTACTCGTTTGAGCAAGCAAAATATCGATCGAATTCAATATCCATAAAAATGGATATGGGAAGGTGTGAGTAAAGGTTAAGTCACTGCTAAAATAGGAGAGACCAATCCCCCAATAGCTCGTTATTTATTACCTGTGTCTCTCTATTTCTAACTCCCTAACTATTTATAATATTGTAAATGTAAAAAGGATTAAGAAAATCTAGAAAATTATTTATTATTTGAGTCGAAAACCAGAGATATTGATTATTTAAGGATGCCAAAAAAAGGGTGTTTGCGGGATGGATGACTATAAGACAGATGAAAGGATGCATTTCAAAGGCCTTTGCATGGGATTGCCTTGAAAAGGGGCGAGATGCCAGTGAGATAACTGAGAGCATATAGGGATTAGACATCCCTGTTTCTACCAAAGGGCGGGCCTGTTACAATGATGTTAATTATTTTTTCAACCCATCACCATTCACATGTCCATGTTATATTTAAATGTCAAATATGTTTTGAAATGAAAAAAAACATCTTATAGAACGCCAAATTTCCTACCTTGGGAAACCCACCTTTTACTTCGATTGAAAAACTTGCCACCAAAAAACTTGCGACACGATTCACTACAACACGGTTTTACTGCGACAAAGTTTTACTACGACGGTGTTACTACGACAGAGTTTTACTGCAACAGGGAAGTGTGCTACAGACTTGTGTACGACATACTTTACTTTTGGTTGAGACACTTTTTACGAAATTTTCACCCGACACACTTTTACCTCAACAAACATCTACTTAACTTCGACGTGATTTTACGGTGACACACTTTTGGTTGCAACCTAGTCCCACTTTCACCGAACAACTTTTAGTCGAACTTAATAAAAATATATTTCTTGGTATAAAGACTTATTGCACCGAGAGGCGCTCTACAGCCCAGTATGGGGGAGATCTTGTAACTTTACGTAACGTTATTCTTATTAATAAAAAATAAATTTTCTAATTATAGGACAAAATAAATGTCGGACACAAAAACAATCTGAGATGTTGTAATCTTCCTGCCTAACAAAACAATAAAAAGGTAAAAAATTAATTATCCGTAAAAAAATATATGGGTCAAGAAAAAAACACAATATGGGGGAGATGTTGTAATGTTCCTACCTAACAAAATAAAAAACAAAAAACAAATTGAATTATCCACAAAAAAATGTTGGCCTTGCACATGGTTTTAAAACCATGTGCAAGGCCTTCTAAACAACCCATGGCTTTATTGTACATGGTTTAGGAGGGACTTGCACATGATTTTAAAACCATGGACTCCTAAACAACCCATGGTTTTATTGTACATGGTTTAGGAGGGCCTTGCAAATGGTTTTAAGCCCATGTGCAAGGCCTCCTAAACAACCCATGGTTGTAGGAGGGCCTTGCATATGGTTTTGAAACCATTTAGGGGGAATGTTGTAATGTCCATTCCAAACAAAATAAAAAATAATAAAAAATAGTATATGTCGGCCATAAATAATATTAAATATTAATAATAAAAATATTATATATGGACCTTAAATAAAAAGATGTGTCTTTTGGTTTGAATCAAATCAATGGATACCTAAAAAGAGGTTTGCACCTCGAGATATTTCATCCCTCTCGGTGCTTGATAGAGCCTAGGATTTGGATCTATTCTGGTAATATGAAAAACACTTTTCATCGACAATAACTTGGGATAAACTGCGACACAACCATATTGCGACAGACTCACAATATTATATAACCAAATATTGAGGAAGACTTCTATCAAGCACTCTATAGATAAAAATTCAAACTTTTACAGAGTGAAATATTTATGGATTCTTTGTGTATTACACTAAACGGTAAATGTAAACAACATTTACTCAAGTAAATATGGAGAAGATGTGCGACATAAATAAAAATTGCATACAACCATAAACTATGGATATATTTTTTTTTTGGGGGACATACCAAAGAACTATTGCCACAAATACAAACTTGGAAATTTACAAGAATGTTTCACCTTTTACAGAGCTTTGGATCTCAACACATTCCAAAACATAGAGCTTGAGCTCTTATACTCTTCATAGAGTTTTTCTTATTCTTCTCCTTTTTTTGTATGTGTGTCAGTGATTTACAATATTATTCTCCTTGATATAGACAAACTAAAATTGATTCTATTTGAAGCTACCGACTTAACATTAAAGATTGTAATAACTATCTACCTTGAAACTTCTCTTCATAATTTTAATTTGAATGCTTTATATATGAGATACATGAACTCTTCATTCTGTCATACTATCTAACAGAAATTGACCTGTTACAGACTCTGACAGAGTTGACTCATACCTGATATGGATCTCTGATTAATTAGTATTTCCAACACTCCCCCTTAATTATGAGTAGATGGGGATCTTTAAACAAAATTTTACAACATGTTTCAAAGTTGAAACTTTCTCTGTTCATGATAGAATTCACTCAGAATAACTTGTCATTCCAAGATAACTTTGCAGACACTGGAATGTATCCCTTGTCAATGGTTTTGTAAATATGTATGGAAGCTAATATTCAGACCTGCAAAATTCTAAACAAATTTCTTTATTTTTCACCAATTCTCTTATGAAATGATATCTTGTGTCAATGGGGTTGGTTCTCTTATGAAACACACGATTCTTTGACAATGCAATGGTTGAAATATTGTTGCAGAAAATGGTTGTTGGTTATTGTTGGTTCTGCGACAAATCTTTTAAAAATATCCTTAGCCAAACGACTTGACATGCATCGCTTGTAGCTGCGACATACTTTGCTTATGCTGAAGATAGTGTTACTATGGGTTGTTTCTTCGAAGCCCATGACACAATACCTGTACCAAAATGAAATGTATACCTAGAAGTGTTTGTATTGTCATATGTGCTTCCTCCATTGTCACTGTTAGTGTATCCAATGAGTTTAAATTTTTTTGAGGTTGAATACATTATGCCAAGGTCCTTCATGGCACCTAGATACCTTAGAATTATTTTATATGCTTGCCAATGAGAGTCTTTCAGTGTCTCCATGAATCTTGAGATATGACTTACACCATACATGATGTTTAGTCTTGTTGTAGTTAAATACATAAGAATTCCAACCGGCCTTTTGAATAATGTAGGATCTATTGTTGATCCATCATCATCCTTGCTCAATTTTAAACATGTTATTACTGGTGTTGGGGCTACATTGCAATTAGACATATTGAATCTTTTTAAATATGCACTTGCATACTTTGACTGTGATATAAAAATAACACTTTTAAACTATTGTGCTTCAATGCCCATAAAAAACTTCATAAGCCCCAAATCAGTCATTTCAAATTTGCTTTCCATGAATGTTCTAAAATCCTTCATGCCAAAATAACCAGTAAATATTAAATCATCTACATATAGGAAGACAATTACCATGTTACCTTGTTCATTGAATTTGGTGTACAATGTCAATTCACTTTCACTTCTGTGAAATCCCTTTTGAGTGAGGTAAGAATCAATGCGTTGTACCAAGCTCTAGGAGCTTGCTTCAAACCATAGAGTTTATTTTTCACCCTGTACACTTTGTTTTCTTGAACTGGAACTTCATAGACTTGTGGTTGTTCCATTTACACTTCCTCCTCCAAATAGCCATCCAAGAATGATGATTTAACATCCATTTGATAAACATTCCATTTGTTTTATGCATCAATGACCATAATTGTTCTAACTGTATCCATGTGTGTGAATCGTGCAAAAGTTTCATTGAAGTCTATGTCGGGATGTTGTGTGAACCCTATTACGACCATTCTTTCCGTATGCTTTTGCACATTCCTATCAACATATTTCTTGGTCTTGTAAATCCATTTGACGTTGATTACATCATTATCTTTTGGTAGATCTACTAGCTCCCATGTTTGATTCTTCTCAATGCATTATATTTCTTCATCCATGTCTTGTTCCCATACTTCTTCTTTGACAACTTCTGCAAATGCTAAAGGAACATCTATTTGAGAAAATAATGCAAACAAAGAGAGATAATGAATTTGTTGTACCATATTCATATATTTCACACTGATTTATTGTCTTTATTGGATCTGTTGATGCCAACCTCGATGAACTGCTTGATGTATTTTTTTGTCCTCTTAGTATGATTATTGGTATAGCTTGAATTGTGACTTATGTTGATGTTACTTGTGCTGAACCATGTCACGGTGTCATGGGATTCAATGGTGCTGCGACTGGTTGAATTACATGCGGTGTTTGGACCACTTCCTTTGTCATGTCATCATACTCGATAGTCGACACAATATTGACATTCTTTTCGAGGGTTCCATCCCATGATTCATTCTTGACAAATTGAACATCGCGACTGATGATTACTTTCCTTGCGACGGGGTCGTACAACTTGTATGCTTTTGTGTCTTTATAGTAACCAACAAAAATACATTTATGTCCCTTTTTTTCTAGCTTCTTTCTTAGCTCATCTGGAACATGAGCTATGCGACACTAAAAACTTTTAAATGAGAAACATTTTGATTCATACATGTCCATTCTTCTTGAGGAAATTTGTTCTTCACACTCTTTGTCAGACACCGGTTCATAATATACACAACAGTTGCAACTGCTTTAGTCCAATATTCATTTTCCAAATGCTTGGCTGCCATCATGCTGCACACCACCTCCATAATGGTTATGTTCTTTATTTCTACAACACGGTTCTGTTGAGCTGTATATCGCGCAGTGAATTGCTTTTGTATGCCATGGGTCTTACAAAAATTTAAGAAGTCATTCGAGACATATTCACTGCCTCTGTCCATCCTTAATATTTTGACGGTGTATCTAATTTGGTTCTCCATAAGTTCTTTGAACTGCTAAAAACAACTAAATGCTTCATATCTATGTTTTAGAAAATATACCCATGTTTTCTTGTGAATTCATCAATAAAAGTAAGAAAATAATTGCAGCCACCCATGGATGATGTCTGCATTGGGCCACAAATATCAAAGTGTACAATATCAATTGGTGTGCATGATCTGTATGACTCTGACTAGAAAAGTCTCTCTATGTTTCTTGCCAAAAATGCAACCTTCACAAACTCTCTCTGGTTTATCGATCAATGGAAGTCCTTTCACCATATTCATTGTGTGCAATAGCTTCATCCCACAAAAATTCGGATGTCCAAATCTGAAATGCCACAATAAAGACTCATCCTGAACTTTTGTTTGAAATGATTATTGAATTTCAGCACTGTCCTTTTCTTTCTTGTCATAATGCTTGTCTAATTCTTTTCTTTCTGCCTTAAATACAGCTACTGTATTTTTCTTTCTTCTCGTGTCTAGAATTATTCTCAATGGAAACAAGTGATTGTTTGTCATTAGCACTTTTTCTCTCAGTTGGTTGCTTGGATGTATATCTTTAATCACACACTGATTGTCTTCTATGTAGACTCTATGACCTTTTTGTATGAGCTGTCCAATACTCAACAAATTTTGTTTCAAAACTTCGACATGATAAACATCGAGCATAAAAAATTTCTCCCCCTGTTTGGTTAGAATACCAATAATACCTTTTCCTAAAATAGTGACTTGGACATTATTTCAAAGCTTGACATCAGTTTGAATTGATTTATATAAACTGGAAAAAAAATTTAAATTACCAATCATATGATTGTTGCAACCTAAATCTAAGTACCATATGTCACATGGAATTTATTTGATAACATTGCATTCAATTGGTGATGCATATGCCATTAACATTGCGATCGACGAAGTGATGGTGTTGCTTGACTAGGTCTGTCTTTTCCTTCCTTGGTCATGCTATTTCTTCCTGCATTCATATGCATAATGACCAAATTTCTTTCAATAATAACATTGAATTTTTTACTTATAAAACCTGTGACCACTTGGCTGACTAGGATTTTGATTATATCCTCTACCAGTGACATTTATAGGACTGTTGTTGCATCCTAATCTCGAAGAAATTCTTCCTCTAACTCTAGAATTGTTTCTCCACCTCCCTCTTCCATGACTTATGGATGACTGTGCTGCGAATGCATCTTCTAATTATGTATTTGATATACTGATTCTGTGTTCATGATTGATGAGTGCGGCTTGTAGCTCATCAATGGTAAACTGGTAACCAATGATTCAATTTTTGGGGGAAGACTTCTAAGAAATTTTTTCAATAACCCTTATATCTTCTATATTTTCTCCAGGAGATTTCATTTGATTTACCCATACTTTCCTGCTAAAATCACCAATAAAGATCAGAAAATAAAAACTACCTCCTATGGATTGGGTTTGCATGGGTCCACAAAGGTCTGTATGAACTAACTCAAGATGTTTTTTGGATTGAGATGTGGAAGTGGGGAAGTTTTCCCTTTGATGTTTACAGGTGATACAATTCTCACAGGTGCTGGATTGTTCATGAATAACAGGTAACCCTTTGACCATTGAGTTTTTGTGCAGGAGATTGCGACTATTGAAGAGAAGATGATCAAGTCTACAGTGCCATAACCAGGATTCATCTATACTAGAAATTGTATGTTATAAATACTGTGGAAGGTTGGCACTCCTAAGACTGAGAGTAGATATTCTATTCTTGGTCATTTCAACTTTGGCTATGAGTCTCTTACTGGGGGGGTTTATCATAAATAGCATAGTATGTATCATAAAACCTAATATCATACAGGTTCTGAAGTATTTGACCTATACTGATTAGATTTACATTCAAATGTCATACATAGGACACCTCATGAATAATTTCTTTTCATTTTTCTTTGTAAGAACAGGGATAATACCTTTTCCTTTGGATGGAACCAAAAAGTCATCTCCTAGCTTGATATTCGTGACAACAGAAGGATCCAAACTAGAGAACAATGACTTGTTACCTGTCATGTGATCATTGCAACCATTATCTAGTAGCCATAGACCTATGCTGCAGTGTTCTTTAGTTGCATGATAAGACAGAAACATCACCTCTGGCAATCCTTCTTGTTCTTTAGAAACATTGGCTCTACTATTGTTCTGGTTATTTTCTAGTCAGCTTGCTTCTTTATGCATTCTCGTTCATAGTGTCCATACTTCTTGCAATAGTTACATTGAACATTGGACTTATTGGTCCATCTCTTACCTCTCCCCCTCTGACCTTGAGAATTGTGATATTTTTCTGAATGATCTAAGTGTTCATGACTGTGATTGGTTCTGTTCTCTATAAGTGGAGACCCTCAGCCTCTTCTTTATCTACCTCATCCTCCTCTACCTCAACATGTATTGAGGGAATATTCGGTGCTGAAAAAATTGGTAAAAAACTCTTCTTCTTGATTGATTCAAGCTTCTTGAGATAGAAGAGATCCAGTCAAGTCTTCTAGGGTGAACCGAGACTGATATTTTGTCTCTTTTATGGCAGTCACTACGATAGCAAACTTATCGGTGAGACACCTGGTAATATTTTGAACAACTATCTTCTGATCTAGAGGTTCACTGTAGGTTTGAAATTGTGTCATAATTCTCGAAACCCTAGTCATAAATTGATCTATAGTTTTTTACTCTTTCATCTTTCAGATTTAAAATTGAAGTCGTAGGGTTTGCAGTTTTAAAATTTTTACGCGATATGTTCCTTTGTAGGCCGATGCAAGCAGATTCCAAGATTGATATGAGCTGGTAGCTCTTGAGACATGGGAAAATGTACTCCTCGATGCAACTTTGGATCATCCATGTGGCTAGGTGATCTTGGTCTCAGCAAGCTTCGACAACACTCTTTTAGGAATTATTCATTGCGACGAGAGAATTAGTATCTAGTTCTTTGAAATTAGTTTCAACCATATCCCAACATTTGTTGAGATGGAGAAATTTCTTCATCTTCATAGACCAAAACTCATAGTTGCCTTTGGTCAGAATAAGTCCAGAGATCATCTTCAATGAGCTAGTACTAGCCATGATATGACTAAGCTATCTTCTAGCCTTATGGCTTAACCTAACAATCACAAAGTTAATATTGTCACCTTTATTTGTATTTCTTATTTAGGATATTATTCATTTATCCTAAATGATGACTAAGGGATTTTGGATAAGATTGCCTAGCCTAGTCACCATGCAAAGGTGCTAGAAGCTAGATAAAATATCTCCATAAGGTGCCATTCTTCTTTGTACTATATAACGGTACTATTTGTGTGAATATAATTGATTAAGGTTTTTTCCTTTTCCATCATATTTTTCCCATACATGTTTCATCATTTGGCATTAGAGCCATGATGAATTGAGCCTTGAATAATTTTTCCATGGAGAATTGATTGATGGTGGAAAGGTAGATGTTGAGTTGACGAAGCCAGGAAATCAACAAGATCGGCTCAAATTTCAAATTTAAAGACAATGAATTTGGTAGGTATCAGTGTTGTCATGTTAATAAGGAAATCTAGCAGTGATTAATTCAAAAATGCAGAAAATTATCTAGATCTTGCTATCGATTTACAGGTTTATTTTTCAATCAGAGATCTGCTCCATATATTTGATTCTATCTGCAATTTTTTATGTGTAAGATATTATTCATAAGATCTGAGCTTTTGGTATTAATATTTCTTATATTTGTTTATCCAAGGGCTCAAATAATAAATTGCTTCAGATCCATTTGAATTTGGAAATTCTTTGTCATAGATCTATAGTTTTTTTAAAGAAAAGGCGGAATTCCAGTCATCTTTTGGTTCAAGTTTCTATTCTGAATTTTCTGTATAGATCTCAATGATATGTATCCAGCACACAACTTCATCCTTTGTCTTATCCTTTATTTTTTGCTCGGATTCTTGCTTACTGGCCTCTGATGGGTTTTTGTTATGTATGGGTCACATAATTCTTTGATCAATTCTTGTCAAAACACTCACCTATGATTTCTGATCATTTTCCGTTAAATCTCCATTGTTTTATGAAGTCAGTTTGAACTGAATCCAATAGTCATGGTGGGAATTTCTGTGGCATTGGACATGAAGCATCTTCCCGCCACTAGCACCCCGTCAACAATTTTCCTAGAAACAAAGAAATGATTAATCTTGACTCCCAATCTTTATTCCTTGTTAAAAATGAAGTCCAAATTCAAGCAATAAAGCAATGAGTATTTCTGTCGAAAAATGGTTGAATCCGCTTGGATTGCCGAAAATATCACAGAGCTTAAAATCAAGTTTTCTAACATCAAATTTTGAAGAATTTCAAGGGAATGTTCTGGAGAATATTTTAAAAGAAATTTTTTAACATTTTTGACTCTTGGATTAATGTCTAGAGGAGGAAACTATTCCTAGTAAAAAAAAATCAAAATCAACTGCTAAAATCTGTTTGATAGAGTCCAAGGTCTTCAACTGATATTGTGGCAAAGGTCAAGCTAGATGTAGCTCAAAGCAGAGACCTCCTTCCACCAGTTTCAACCCTTGTAACAACCTCCATAGGAGACTGAAATGTATTTTCCTATGTAGAATATGTGAATCGCCTTGAGAAGCTCCGTGGAGCATTCCAAGAAGAAGAGATGTCCTCTTGTGAGTATCCAGAATCATATATTTCTAGATTCAATTTTGTGTAAATGTTTACCATATATTCTTTATACAATATCTGGCTGTGATCCTTCTACATCAATGATCCCAGCATCACCATCAACAATCTATTCTACATCAACAATACTCCATAAATTTCTCAGTACTAGAATATTTTTTAGTGTGAATTTCCAGGAAAAATAGTTACCGCCATGAAGAAACTTGCTGGCGAGATCCATACGTCCTTTGACATTGAAAATGGTTGCATGTAGGAAAGATATCTGAATATCAAGACTCTCCGCACCGATCTGAAAACACGATTTGGGCAGGCATTCAAACGACGTAGTCATGTTAGAAACTAGACATATATAATTCTTAAAGGAAACAAAATATGGGAATTTCTTAATTAGATCTATAGAAATATGTTCGTGCTACCAAAATAACACCATAGAGCTCTAATTGGTGATGGATATATCCTTGACCTATCCTGAAATTTGAATAAGGGGGTCTAAAGCTCTTCTTTTGATAATGCTTGTAACCTAGATCCACCCAAAATTTGAATAAGGTTATCTTAGGTACAGTTTGAGTTTGTGTGCGATGGTGATTGTGTTATGTTTGTCACATGATACTTACAGATGGATGAAGATAGTAATATGTGTCTAGTATTTGACACATTTAATTTGACAAACAACCACTCCACATAATTCAAGTTGCCACAACATCAACACTCATCCAAAAATTAAAGGGAATTATGGTACACAATCAAATGGACACATCAATCTAAGGAGCAACTAGTATTCAAATTTGAAGATCAAATCAACTTTGAAATCAAACATTAGTTGAACAGTATACTTGCAATAGTCATTTTGTAAGTTTACTTCTATTTTTGAAATAAAGTCAAGTTGAATTTGTAATTGGGTGCATTTTTTGTTGAGCCCGACAACCTCCTATTTTTTGAATTTTAATGGCGATTGTTGAACAAAGTGTCCATCAATAATTGTAAAAACACATTTTGGGGTGCATGATCGGTTGTGCACGAAACCCTAAATTTGGCATATAATCAAGTGAGCATGAAAATAAGCAAGTGCAAGAGAGCGAGTTCAAGCGAGCGTGACAATGGGTAAATGAGGAAAGTGACTTCAAAATTATAATGAAAACATCAAAGAACTTCAAGAATCCTTAGAAAAATTGGAAAATCAAGTTGTTGAACTTCAAGACCAAGTTGAAATGAAGGAGGAAGTGATTAAATTCCTTCAACGACAAATTATCGAAAAGCAAATGAATGATGCTACTTGCGATACAGATAACCTAATACAAGTTTGTGAAACAAAGATTGTGACTGATGATTCCTTATCTAGTTATGAAAAGGAATCCTTGATAGACAATTTTAAAGATGATGATTTCAATCTGATCCAGCATCGACAACATTCTGAACTAATCCTTGTTCAGAACAATCCTCTCTATGATGATAATGACCATGATGATGTTTCATATGAATAAAGAGTGCAACAAAAATTTGGTGGGTAAAATGCAAAAGTAGTATCCAATGAAGATGAAGCTATCTATGAACCTATAGTTCAAGAGTTTTCTTTTGATTTCAATGAAGAAAAAAATTCAATGGTGAAAAAACATGCAGAGAATAAACTTCCCATAATTCCAAAACAACAGCTTCAGAATCATCTTTCCAAGCCCATCATCAGACCTTGGGAAGAAATTATTAACAACAAGCATAGAACAGGACTCAGATATGAAAATGATCTGACGTTTTATATTCTAGGCTACTCCAAACCAATTCAATTTGTGAGTGCAGGATTCCTTCAAGAAAATTTGACTTCACTTGTTCTAGTTAAGCTTCAAAGTGTTAAGTGCCAATATTGCGAAAGAGTTGGTCATATGGAATATCAATGTTTTGATCTCCATCCTTGTCAGCATTGTGGAAAATGTAATCATTCATTATAAAAGTGTTCCAAGAGAAACAATCCTACAAGATTAAAGATTCACTATAGGTGGATCAATCCTTGGAAATGGACATCAACAACCAAGAAATTACATCAGTCTTACCGAAGAGTACAATCTCGAGTAAAGATTCATCTTGTAACACATAGTATTTTTTGTACCTGATAGAATATAACTCTAGTGGTTCCCTTATGGCGTAGCTTTTGAACATGGCCCTCACAGGATGAGATAACATGTGGATGTTTCCGCATGCCCACTTTGCGTTGAAATCTAGATGGTACTTTCTTGCATCTTAAGGAAGGAGTAGTTAAATCTAAATGATACAATGGTGAATTGGTTCAGGGTAACCCACATGAAACCCATATCTTCTCACCGTTCTAGCTAACAAATGGGGGAATATTGATAATGGTTGTCATTCTTCAAGTTTGGACAACAAAAGTCTGTAGATGGTAGACTCTAAAACAAAACTATGAATATGGACAAAAGTCTGTAGATGGAAGACTCCGATACACTACTATGAAGATGGATAAAATATTGTAGATGACAGTCTTCAAATTGTCGAATGGGAAACAAAAGTCTCTAGATAACATACTCCAAAATTTTGAAATGGAAAAACAAACAACAAAAGTCTGAAGATGACAGACTCAAATACATGATGCATTGGCATGTTGAGTGACACATAAAAGTGTTGAAATATTCAGGGGGATTTTCAGTGGTTCACTGATTGTATAATGGTGATACAATATGTTCACCAAGTTGGTATAAAGCACCAACTTTTTCTATCTAAATCACTTGGAAAATGATGGAATTGTCTAGTAGACATGGAATGTTCAGACATGGAAGCTGTTCACTCCAGAGATTAAGCTCTCTTCAAGTTCATTTTATATGAACCATTCAAAATCCAAATTTGACGGTTTTTCATACATATTTTTCAGTGAAGCACATATGAAGGATTCTGAAAGATCCAAATATCAAATTCAACATTAGTGTTTGTTTGATACATATATATAAAGTTGTGATTGCGAGGGGGAATGCTAGCCTTATGGATTAACCTAACAATCACAAAGTTAATATTTTCATCTTTATTTCTATTTCTTATTTAGGAAATTAGTCATTTATCCTAAATGATGACCAACGAATTTTGGATAAGATTTCCTAGCCTAGTCACCATGCAAAGGTCTTAAAATCTAGAGCAAATCTCTGCATGAGATGGCATTCTTATTTGTACTATATAATGGTACTATTTGTGTGAATGTAATTGATTAAGGTTTTTGCCTTTTCCATCATATTTTTCCCATACATGTTTCATCACTATCTTCCCCCCTATTTTTATTTGAAAAAAAATCGAGCACTGCTCCTTGTGCAATGGCAAAGGGCAGTGAGGGGGCGCAATGCCAAGAATTGTTGTAGTTCCCGAAGGTTCGTTGTTTTTTCCAAACTTGAGGAGTGTGGTGGTAATATGCTTTGCTTCTTAAAAAATGGCAGTGGAACCTCTCTTTCGATGTGGGAAAGGTGCAGTGACTTATTTTGGTAGCATCATTCCTGACAGAAAATAATGCGGTGGCCTCAACCATAAAAAATATTCTGATTTGGCGATATGGAGGTGGGCGCTTCCTTACAGACTACTTTGAATCCTGGATTTATTAGTGATCCCAAATTCAACTTTATTTTTTCGATACAGAGGGAGTTACTTTAGATTTGTATCTGCATATATGGAAAACCGTGGGAAAAACGACGTTGAAAAATGAATGAGACTGTGGGAAACCAGAAACCGTGGCCCTTCCAACGCGACTACTAAAATTACAGAGCTGAACAGAGTGAAACAAGTTCATATCTAGAGATGGGCTCATGGAGATCTGGAATAAAAAATCAGACACCAAGGCACAAAGAAGAATACAGCATCAGGGACATCGGAACCCTAGAATGCAATATGGGAATAAAAGATGTGGAAAAATAAAAAATCCTCCACATTTTTTTTAAACTGGGAATCACCCATTTCAAATCATTGTTTTAAAAATGTGACAGATATGGGCTGGGATACATAGCTGCTTCTGACTATACGTGCTTTCCACTCTATGAAAATGCTTACCCAACAGGCAAGGATCAGGCCGTAAGCTCTGATACCATGATAAAGAAAAGAAACAAAGCAGATTCAAGACAGAAACACAATGGGCAGATTCATTTCCTTCTCATTATTAGACTAAGCATAAATAGGAAATACAAATGACAATACTATGGGTGAATACCATAGGTCAACTAATACCATGGGTCAGGTAATTGACTAACTAACTAGCCAACCAACCGTTGAGATTACAATATTCAATACTGAGGCCCATAACCAAAAAGAAAGAGTGTTTGAAATTCCATAGGTGATGCTTGGTAAATTTGGTAGTTGATAAATTGTTGATCCCTAGTACATTTTGGTAGTTGATATATTGTTGATGCTTCGTGGGTAGGTGGCTCAATTCCTTCATTAACATAGTTTAAAACCAACTTCTTCTTCTAAAATGGTACCCACTTCTCTCTTGGATTACAATATTCAACACTGAGGCCCATAACAAAAAAGCAAGAGTGTTTGAAATTCCATAGGTGATGTTTGGTAAATTTGGTAGCTGATAAATTGTTGATCCCTGGTACATTTTGGTAGCTGATATATTGTTGATGCTTGGTGGGTAGGTGGGTTAATTCCTTCATTAACATAGTTTAAAACCAACTTCTTCTTCTAAAATGGTACCCAATTATCTCTTGGAGTTTCATTTTCTAACTTGAAAATTGATTTCTCCTCTAAAGAAAGGGCTAAAGGCTAGGGAAATGCACTGAAAGGAAAGGCACGACTCCATATTGGGACAACGCTAATCCAATATAAGAAAGAAAGAACAATTGGAATGAAAGCAAAGTCATCTGCATTGAAGGCAAAGTCACCCACATACTCTTCAATCAATTGAGAAAGTTTTGATCAAATTGGAAAATTTCTATCTTCATTATTACATATAAAATGAGATGCCACCTGGTGGAAGCCACTTATATAAGCATACACATATGTTAACAAGCCTATTAATAAAAATTAATGACGGTTTGGAAAAATAATTAACTAGCAAATTGTTTACTCATTCTTAAAGACATAGTAGCATAATTCGACACTATTGGACTTTCCTGTACAGAAAATAGAGACAATTCGTAAATCGATGAATATTCGGCTCGATAAGAATATAGTAAATTTACTTACATTTTTGGCACATAAAAAATATTTAAATTTTATTATTTTATTTTTAATTTTGTACATACTCAATTCAGAGTTAGTTTTAGGTTTTAAAAGTTTAAAGCTTTAAAATTTATAATATATATTTTGTTTTATACTTTATTTATAAATATTAAATATTAGGTTTTGATTTAAATTAGGTTTATTTTGTAATATAAAACTAGTTATAATATTAGATTTTAGATTTTAGTTATATGGTAATATTTTGTGGAATATATTATTAGAAATTTATTTTATATAAATTTCTAAAATCTAATATTATTTTTAGATTTTAAATAATAATATTAGCATTTTAATTATTTAATATTTTTATAAATACATTATTACATAAATTCTCCTCTCTGTTGGAGACTATATATAGAAGTTTTAATGTTTTCTTAGATTTTTGTGACATGAAATATAAAATATAGATTGTATTTCAAGAGAAAAATGGCCTCTAACTAGTCTTTTGGGAGTGAAATTACAACATGTATGCAAATATTGAATGGTTTATGTATATTTAAAAAAAGATCAACTTTGAAAAATAAGTTTTTTAAAATCTATAAGCAACCTACTCTTATATTTTTTTCCATACGAGATTTTTTGTTAGTTATGTATTTTTTTCGTATCTAATCGTATTCAAATCCATATTAATACTCACATTATGCTACTATGGTTAAAGATAAATATTTTAATTCATCCATCAAATACTATGCTTAAAATGGGCTTATCAAATTCCAACCCTGCTGGTTTATGTTTAAAATAAATAAAATACCACAAAGAACTACAAAACTATTGAAAAGAAAACCATGGGAAAAATATTTTGTTTTGCATCCTTTTCCAAGTCTATTTTCACAAAATCAACAATGACTTCACTTGTTTTACCCTTGACTTGACTTGCTTTGCCAGTCGACCCACAACATGAAATCGAGATGGCCTTGGCATATAATTCACATTTCATCTCTTCTTTCCACATTAATTTGAATGTATTGAACTTCTATGAAATCTGAAACGCTGATTTGTAAGGATATAAAATGAAGGATTGCGTTGACGTGTAAATCATTTTGAGGGAAGCCTATGAATCGGCTTTACGTTTCGACTTTTTCTTCGAACAAAGGAAGCAATGGAAGGGAAATTTTGTTTTTAGCTACCTTCCTTTGTTTGTTTACGTTTGAAGCTGTCACGTAGTTTTTTTTAAGGGAGTAGTCTAACGCTTCGACGATTTCGTCTCGAGCGCAGTTACCTTCTTTGGCACGCAGT
This sequence comes from Pseudotsuga menziesii, assembly GCA_001517045.1. Lineage (NCBI taxonomy): Eukaryota > Viridiplantae > Streptophyta > Pinopsida > Pinales > Pinaceae > Pseudotsuga > Pseudotsuga menziesii. The sequence continues at coordinate 97,409 of LPNX010691267.1, forward strand.
AACATGGTCGAGGTCATTAATTCTGTCTAGTGGTATGCATAAGTACTCTGTGCAAACTCCAATAAAATTCCATTTAATTAGATAGATTAAAATTTAAATTTTAAATTAAAACAATCTTCTTTCACAAACCAATTTTAAATTTGAATTCTTCCAGTTAGCTTAGACATTTAGGAGCAGAGCATCATACCATTATTGTTTCCTCCATCTCTCCATGTGCAATCGTCTAACGATTCGAGGCAGATGCTTCGAAGAAGGTGCCATATCATACTTCCTTACAATCGGCTCCTCCCAAGCCCAATAAGAGGGCGCCTTAAAGTTATAATTTCTCCTTTTTTTACAACGTTCAATCACAATATTTTCCTTGTCGTCTGCATTAATACTCAGAATCTGTTGTAGAGAGAGGCAAGCTGTGTGATGCCTTTATTCCTATATATGGGCCAGATCAGTTAGTTGCCAGCCTTCTAATACGTTGCTGTGTCATCATGTTTTCATGTTGACTGATAAAATACTTCTCATCTATCAGATCTGAAACAAGCTGTTAGAATATTTGGATTCTAAGTGTATATAACACTAGCATGAAAACCATCTATGTTTCAGTGTTGCTATGATAGAAGGCTTCTCACATGATTTGGAGGTCGCACAGACATGTATAATACATCGGAGATCTTTGCAGATTATGGCAACACCTAGAGGCCGAGGGTGGGTCACGGATTAGATTTGGCATCATGGTTTTCTTATTCCATTGTTAAATATAATAAGGGTGTTCACTCCAGAGCCAAGAATAAGATGTATTGGTTTCAAGCCCTGGTGATCATATTGCCATGGATCTTTACGCTTGAGGGAGGTATTGGTTTGACGGTACAATCATTCAAGACCTTTTTTATCCACTAAACGTCCCGCTGGGAGGTTCCGTTGCCCATTATCTTCCTTTTTGGCTTGTTACGATGTTATTTGTTATTAAAGGGATTTGTATACTCTGGAATTAATTAGTAGTTCATGTCCATTGTGTAAATATAATCTTTATAATAACTGAAAATTTGTTTCATAAAGAGAATTTTAATACATTAATTTGATATTCTTGTAGTTACACTCATGTATTTTATTTTATTTTATAAATAAGCAATTTAATACATTAATTAAATTTGATATTCTTGTAGTTATAGTGACGTAATGATGTCTTTCTTAAAGCCGTTAATGAATTTATCCAAAATTTATTTTATAAATTATAATTTCGACTTATCATAATAATAATTTTAATGAGATGTTGATTTATTTTATAAATTAAAATTTCAACTATTATAATAATTATTTATTTTTATGATATTTTGAATTTATTAAAATTATATTAAATGAAATTTATAAATATTGTAAGTTTTTTTTAAATGTAATGTTTAGACATTAGTTATTTGTTTTTTTATTTTCTACCCTTAATCAAAATGACAAATAGTAACCTTTTAGAGATTGTTTCATTGAATTTGGAAATTTGGAATTCATTTAAATTATAATGATTTTAATATTTTTTTAGAAGAAATATCATAAATTTATTAATTTTTTTTAATAACTCATAAAAATTAAAAATTAAAAGAAACCTGAATTGTAATATAAATTTATTTGATTGAAATTTACATATAACTATTATTTCTATTTATTTTTATTTATGAAAAT
>LPNX010691268.1:0-92731 GCA_001517045.1 Pseudotsuga menziesii
TATATATATGTAAAATATCTGTCTATAGATAGGTCGAGTCTGATCCGTAGATCCCATCATATACAAAATATACAAAAATGTGGATCATAGTCCATCAAAATTCCCTAGGTCTAAGCTGGACTGCCCTGGCCACTAGGACCACCTTGGTCCCCATGATCTCTATGCATCCTGGCTTCCTCATCCTCCTCGGCTTCGGCAGCCTCCATCGCATCTCTATATACGAGCACTACTCTCGCCACTCGTCTGAAAAGACGTAGCCAAATCAGTAGAACCCCAACTACGAACTCCTGCATGGATGCAGGGATATGCTCTATCCGTATGGTCGGTACTCGCTGGGTTAGCTTGGCTAGCTTTCCCTCTAGTACTCTGATCAGTCCCTGATCCTCACCCACGACAGGACGCACAGACATACGAAGGTGCCCTTTAGGGAAGACTGGTCCAATATCTGCATTTTGACACATAAATAGGATTAAGACTTGTACATATGTATATATATATATCATTTGAAAAATTCATAAAAATTTGATAATGATAAAAAATTAAAAATTACTTACCCATCTCTCCCCATGCTCCTCCTGGAGGGAGGACAAGGTCGGGGTCACCTCAAAAGTCCATTCCGGCATATGGAAATTGCTCCAATGCCGGCAACTGTCATTCCCACCATGAGTAGAAGTCAGCATCATCTATGCTGTGTACTATGTCTCCTCGTCCTTGATGGAGGAAGATGTCTCCCCACCGGCTCAGCCTTGGCTGACATGGAGATCTGACCTATAGCGGTATAGAAGGGCTCATGGCTGGTACTCTCGAAGAAGAAGAACTCCACTAATATGCTCGTATAGCCAAAATTCTTGCGTCTTCCTCTCTTACAGTCGGATAATTGCCTCCTCATAATGGGGGAAAATCCCGAGCACCAATCATAGAGAGCACCTCTAAAATAGTCAAATTCCACCCTCATTTGGTTCCTGGTGGCCATATGTAACCCTGTTGATCCTGCAAGTCTCATAATGGTACTAGCTAATACCTGGAGAGTAAAATCCTGGATGTATGCAATGAGATCGCTGCTTACTTTCTTCTGAGTACCCGGTGTACAGAATATGTCTACATAGTTTTGGACACTTAAGGGGTCACCGCCCTTGCCCGTGCCCTCCAAGTTCAACGATGCTCCCCATTGTGACAACCTGGTAATGAAATATATGTCTTCCACGATAAGCTCTAAGGTCTCACCTTGAAGATTGAACATCCCCATCTCATGATCCCAATAATTGACCATGAACTCTAGTATGCGGACATTGGCCTGCATGGGCGATGTACAAAAGAAATTCAGCAGCCCACTGGTCCTCAATGCCTGTATGGTGGGTGCACTTTGGAGCGCCGCATGATCCATTATTTCATGCTCCCTTTCCCTCCACTCCAGAACCATATTTTACCTGGAAAATACAAGTACTTGGATTCAGTATTCCCATATCAAAATTTAAAAATATTGCATATTTTTTAAGCTTTTTCCCACTACACAGTATTCGTGATTGTCTATTTAGGCAGGTCACGGGTCATTCGCGACTGTCTAGTTAGGCAACCCGCGAATATAACGTGTATTCATGAGTTTCCCTCTTAGCAACCCACAAATGCACACTGCCATCATTTTGGGTGTTGTTTAATACTGAATTCACCATTAAACCTAGTATTTGTTTGGATCAATTTGATGAGCTTAGGGTGTAGAATTACCTGAAACTGACGAATTCCAATTTCGACGCTCCAATTGCGCACAATGATGGATCAATGGTAGAGGGTAAAATTTGCTTTTTTTGGCTCAAAATTTCAAATGGTGAGTTTGTTTTAATTTTCAAGCTATTTATAAAAATAATATTTCATAAAGTGGGTCTTTTTCCTATAGTTTGAAATACCAATTAACTAATATCACCTTCTTTGTGCCTTGAAACAGGTTTATCACTTTTTACAAAGTGTTGTTGCTCCAATAGGGTGGTTTTTCTATTTTCCAACACATGTTGGCATCTGTTCACTCCACATTAACCTTAGTATTCAACATTTTGCCACGGACTATGGTATTCTAAGACATTAGTCCCTTGTCTCTACCATTGTTATTTCGTGGCTAGGGCCCTTATTTCATGAGTATCATCTTTATATGCCTTTGTCATCCTTTGATGCTCATGCCGCCACTGTTTCAGGTTCAGGGGTTTCCTCTTAGCTATTTTTCACGCCAAATAGAGCTTCTTTTGAATCTCTTTTTACAAGCTATCCCTTTATAGGACTCCCCGCCCTTATGGAGTTTCTTTAGGCCCAGGTCTGACTCCTTCAAAACAGACTTGACTGCTGATTTATCTCGTCCGTTCAAGCTCATTAAGAATATGTGAACGGGAATCCGCATTGGTGGTAGGTTATCTCTTTCTCGGACCATGCGGAATAATACGAGAAAGGATCACTCTCTTTTCTTTTGAATTGAGAAGAGTATTCTCAGGAATAGGTTTATCACTTTTTCAGACCTGAGGGACTAAATTTATGGAAGAGGAACACCCGATTTGAGCTTAGTTTTCTCTTTTTCGTGCTCTGGACCCAAACATGAAAAATATTTCGAGTGTACTTTGTGTCTTTGTCATGCTCGTTAAACACTCAAGAACAAAGCAACGAGTTTATTGTTGTAAGCCCCATTTCTCGTAACCAAATGGATCTTTCCGAGTGATCTTGCTTCCCTTCACACTCGTAAAACTCAAGATATTTTATGCTGTTCTGGAAGGAGCATTGGGTAGGTGGTAATTTAACCTTTTTCGGACCTCCCTGACTAAGTACAAAAAAGGTGCACCTTTTCTTCTTCGGAAGTTAAGAGAGTTTTTCTGTGGTTTGTTTTATACTTTTTTGGCCCCAGGAGACTAAATTGGACAAAAAAGGACCCCCTGGAGTCTTCTTTGTCATTTTCGGACTCTCTAAATGTGAAAACACCGACTGAGCATGTACTAGTTTGGCCTCATTAAATCCACGAATCAGTGACACTATCAAGCATTATTTTCCCATCTCTTCAAGCTTGTTAAAAAATGAAGAGGGAACCGAGTTTACTTTCCTGGACTCGTTAAAATTTCACAGGTAAGGTAAGGAAGAAGTTTTCTCTTGTTTTCAGTAATGGCAGCATGTCATCCTTGAACATAGCACTCTTTGCTTTCCGATATCCATGTTTGAGTGTCCACTTGTGTTCAGCTATCACTTTGAGTTTCTTACTCCTCCTCTTGTCCGTTATACCTGGGGAATCTGATCATGTCTCCTACATGACAGATAGGTCTAGTTGTATTATCTATAAGTTATACACTGCCTTGGGTCATCTCTATGTTGTGCTCACTGTTCAAGGACTCTTCCCAATGTCTTCTCTATAGCCTGATCCCATCATTGTTATATCTGTTATCTATTTGTGTCTCCCTTCTTTTGACCAGTTCCTAGTCACTCTTGTGATCCGTTGGAGGATCTGTTGCCTTCCTTATCACAGCATGGTTCCGTTTCAGTACTTCCTGATGACGAAGACCTAGAGTTTTGACGATCGTACCTTAGGATTCACTTTCATCATTGGTGAATTCCTTTGCTTCAGTTGTCAATTATCGCCTATTGGTTGACACACTGTTGAATCCTCTCCATGTTTGACTTCAACTTACCCTTATTCATATGGCTTGGATTGTACTGGTTCTTTGGGATCCTTTATGAATACCTTAGTTCCTCACCTATGGACTAAGTTGCGCAAGATTATGTTCTATTCATCTACATAGCTTCCAGATCTTTGAAGACTCATCATTATTGTATATTGTGGCTTCGATCCACCTTTGTAATATACGTGGTTTTCTACCCATATCATATTATGTACTCAAATATTGTAAAGGAGATAATGTTCCAGTAAATTGAACATATCATCCTCAGATGTAACTTTGTATATGACATTACTATGTATTTGTTCCAGGTAATCTCTCCGCTCCATTGGATTTCTGAGTTCTCCAAAGCTAAATATTATAATGTAATTCGGCCATCGCTTCCCTCTGACCTCACACATTAGGGGGCATCTGTTATACACCTGAATGGCACCTCTCCGTTCGAGTGCCGACATCCCTCATGTTGGCACACAAAAGGACATCTATGGATAGAGGTTTTCCCAAAACACTATAGATTGGATTACTATATGATACATTCCTTCTCCATCCATATGGTTACTTTGCCATTTTTCTATGTTAGGTTGTATTCGCGACTCTCCACATATGCAACTCGCGCATCATTCGCGAGTGTTGGTTGATGCAGGTCACGAATGGATGTACTCGTGGGTTTCTCTTATAGAAAGTCACGAATCATTCATGGGTTGTCCTTCTACATACCCACGAATATGTCCCTTAACATTTAAACATAAAAGAACGCAATGATCTGAGATTAGTCAAGTCATTTACCATTAATCCTCTTAACTGTCTCAACCTCCTCAACCTTCGAAACTGCCTTATTTCCTCCATATAAATACAGGCCTTGGGGAGGGTGTTGGATATACTTTTGGAGAGCAAAGTTATGCTGGTGGATTGTATACAGAAGTCTTTGGAGCAGTGGAACTCAGAATCCTTTGGTTGCAGAGGAGTCCTTGTCTCAGGCGTTGGGTTGTAATCTGAACTCTTTCCATTATTGATAATAAAGAGAATCCTTCTTCCATATGTGTTTCATGTATCTTGGTTTGATAAATGTTTATGTTTCTGCATCTTATATGTGATTTATTTAACCTGCTTATATATATATGAATAATCTTGTATCTGGAAGATTGTTTCTTGACAGGTGAAAGAGGAGAAACCTTGAAGACTTTGGAGGTGAAGCAGAGCGGAAGAGGACTAGTAAGGATCGACCTTCATTAATCGGGTAAGTCTTTCTAATCCTCCTATTTCCTTTACTGCACTTTAGAGTCAATTGTTTGCAAGTTGATTGAGTATGTTGGTAACCCCAGACCTATGGTTCTTAGGTGTGTAATCCTATACAACAGTGGGTGAAACAAAAGTAGGGAATATAGGAAATCTATTGATTGAGCTGATGATGAAGTAGCATAACCGATTTAAGAGATACTCTGTCAGTTGCAGCTACCCTTGATCATCAGCACGTTGTTGAGGCTGAGTCTATTGCAGTCGTGCCTATTGCAGCTTGCATGAGATGAGGACCTTTGATTGCATTTCACATGTTGAGATGGATCAGTGGGTAATAACTATAAATGAATGTTCACTTCTTCCTAAAACCACTTGGCCTACTACACTTGTATTCTTCACATCTTGAACTATCTTCATAAAATCTCAATTTGTTAGCATAATTAAAGAGGCAAAGCCCTAATTATAACAATCATAAGTATTAATAAGATAAAACAATAAGTAATCATACCTATAAGGATTCAGGGCTCAAATGAAGGAATAACATCTGTTTGGTGCATAAAATGGAGTAAGATAAGGAAAAAAGGGTATATTGAGTGTGGTAAAAAAGGGGTCATTTCCGAGCCCAACATCTCCCCCCAACTGTCATGTTGCATGTCCCCATGCAACAACCTCCATTAGTATGAATTTGAATCTAGAATTGTACTTTTGTTCATGGAGAGAGGAAAATTTATAAGGGAGTTCAGGTGATCCCTATTCTTCTAGAAATCTATTATAGGAAACCCAATATATCCAACACTGCTTCTCTTCTGCCTTTGTCAAAAATAAATCTTCCTTATATGGTTTTGTTGGCCACAAGATAAGAGGAAATTTGAACTTGAGTCCCATCCAATTGGCTCCACACTTCCTTATAACGTCCATATACCCCTCAACCCTCGAAAGAGAATGTTTAAAGTTCTTGAAACAGTAAGGGTCCCTATTCTGCAATGATAAAGGAGAAGGATGCCATCTATGCTTACTACCTTCCAAAGTCGATTGTTGCTGCATGGAAATTTGACTGACACAATTAGAGATGACCCTTTTTTGAAGTTAAACCATCTATTGGGTCTTGATGGAAGATGTAAGACTTTGATGCTATAGAGCAAGGAGAAGGTGAGGGGATTGAGGCTCACTTCGAATCCAAAGATTAGTGTTAGCCACAATATGAGAAAAGGTATGGGAAGATATCCCCCACTACACATGATTGCTAACAAAAGAGGAAAAATCCCTCAGCTAAACATCTCCTAGCTAACGGTTGGGTTCGAATGGTGGTCTAAGGGGCAATCCATTTCATGTAAATAAATTTCATAGAGTAAGTTTTTCTCAACAAAATTACTTTCCATATATGTTTCTAGAAACTGGGCTGAGGTTTCCATTTCATAGGGTCTCCCTTCATTTCTTCTTGGTACTTTTCCACCCTCCTCTTCCATTTATTCACTTCTATTTTTAATAGTGAGAGCTCTTTGATCAATCCCATGATTCTCTTATCTCCTACATTTTCCTCATCATCAGAGTCCAAAATTGACAAAGTTCTAGGAAAATTGAGTGCATACCTTGCCACCCAATGTTTTAGCTTAAACATTCTGCATTGGGGGTGTAACAGCTTCCCCTACTATCAAAATTTTAGCAGTCTCTTCCTGCATGGGTACTTCTACAATTATTTTTGGGGATGTTGGTTCTTGTGTAACAACATCCTCTTTTTGAATCTCCCCTTCAACAACTTCATCCTGTGTAGGTACTTCTGCCATTAATTCTGAGGGTGTTGGTTCTTGTGTGACAGCATCCTTTTTCTGTAACTCTCCTTCAACAACTTCAGTAGTCAATTGTGAAGATGTTGGTTCTTGTGTAACAAATTATTCCTGAATTTCAATTTCCACATCTGCCGGAGTCCCATCTACATCTACCTGGATTTCAGCTGTGGCTTCTATAGGAAGATGCAAGACTACTGGTTCTTGTGTATCAACATCCTGTCCCCCCATTTCTTCATGCTGCTGGAATTGCTCTTGAGTTACTTCCATATCTCCTGAAAGATGAAATTGTTCCCCAAATACCTCAATATTCCCTAATGATTGTGACTACATCTGGTCATCTTCTCCCAGCTCCACATCAGGGATTATGTCCACCTTAGGATCAGTTGTTCTTAGTTGATATGGAGTTTCAGCAAGGAATTCTGAGGATGTTGGTTCTTGTGTAGCAACATCCTAATTGAATTCAATATCTTCCTGTTGCTGGGACTCCTCCATTAGCTCTATATCCTGAGATGGTTCTGGGATCACAGTCTAGAATTCTAAGTTTGGATTAGGAATTATCTCAATCTTTGGTTTACTTGCTTCTTCTTGAATGGAAAATTCAACAAAAATTTCTAAAGGTGTTGGTTCTTATGTGACAACACCTTGATTGGATTCAATATTCCTTTTATTTGGCTGATCCAACAATTCTGATGGATGAGACTATAATTTCTTATCTTCTTCCAATTCTATACCGGGGATCAATCCCACCTCTAGTTCATCTTCTTTCCTTAATTATACATCAATTGCTTCTTGTTCTTCTTCAGCTGTTGGTGCAAGATTTTGGGTCCCAAATGCACACACTATGATTGTGTAACCTGATTGGCTAAAAATTTCCTCACATGCAAGACATACTACTTTCTCCACTTCTTCATCCTCCCTAGCAGGAGATGATCCTTCTAGATGGTCTTCAACTTCTACCAGTGTGTGTAGCCTTTTCTCTACCTGTTTATTACATGCCTCCTTCCAATTCTCAAAACCTTTTCAAAGAAATTGCACTTATTCCTTCAGTAACCCATTTTCATACAAAATCCCCTCAATTTGAGGTTCTTCTGCAATAGACTCCTATGGAGCATTGTTTGTCCTAGGTCTCAATATGGGAAATTCAATATTTGATTCAATCTTTGCCCATTTTGCTTGCACTACTGTGACTTATATGGTTCTCCTTCCCCTCACTGGTCGAGATGCTTGTATTTCTTCTCTTAACCTTCTTCTCTTCCTTCAAGGTACAAGGGTTTCTAACCCTGCAGTTGATGTAGAAGGAATATTTCATGTTTCAACACCATCTCTTTCCTCTACCATCTCTGTTTCTTCTTCAATTAAAGTTACCCTCCATTCAGGAGAGGATTCAATGGTGAGGACCTATGCATTTTATTCTATCATCACAGCTTCCACAGCTTCAGCTTCAACTGTCACAACATCCAATGCTGCTCCAGCTTCAGCTTCTGCCGATGGAGCTCCCAAATTATCTATCCCCTCCATAGGGTTTGCTACTGCTACATCCTCCATTGATTCTTCCTCTTATTCTGATCCTGTCTCATCTCCCCCCCCAACTAAATTGGAGGGACTCTAGTCCTCTTGATATTCTTCCAATTGAACACCCAACACAAGTGTAGGCGTGCTTACTTCCTCTTTGATTGGAACCTTAGGAAAAAGTATAGGTCCCTAGGCTACATGAGTTTGTCCAGTAAATTGTTCCCATGTTTGGTTTCTTTGAGCCAAGGCCCTTAATATTAATAGCGTAATGAAGTCATTATTGGTAAGGGAAGAATATGGATGCTTAGCTGATTTGACAAATCCCAGCATATGATGTAGGTATTTAAATAGAAAAAATGGAACATTAAGTAGATTTCTATAGCGTAAGTGAAACAACAGTGGAAACGCAGAATAATAGACAGTCTGGTACCTACCTTCATAGGTGATATACTTTTTGAGGAAGATGACCACTTGATCCCAAAGGAAAGGCAGTGATTGTAATGCTATTCCCTTCCCTGATGGATGCAATTGTTCACCTGCCACCAAAAAGTCCTATACTGTGGAGGCATTGGAATTTCTTCTCCAAAACCAAGCTCTTCCTACTCGCAGGAGGATGGTATCCTTAGCCAAAATCACCTCAGAAACTTCTATATGCAAACCTTTGATCTTTGAGTGGGTTTCTGTAACATTTAAAGAAAACTGCAGAGCAATTTATCGATGAAAACCATTGAGACGTTTGAAAAAATCGGTCCATCCTGCAGCTTCGAAGATAGCAAAAAATTCAGCATTCTTCCACAACTCTTGCATGTTTGGAGGTTCATGCTGGGATGGGATACCCATGTTATCTTTCTTTCTAAATTCTAGTATCAGCTTAGTAAATTATAGGCCCCGACAATGGAAGTTTCAGCGCAGAACATGCACGAATGTTACGAAGAAAAATTCCTATGGATTGGGGTACCACAACAGATAGAGTAACCGTAGAAATCAATCCTTTCTGATATGCAAGAGAAACCAAACATATAACACTAAAGTATCTTGATACATACCTTATTCTGGACAGTTGATGTAGATCTCCATTGAACTTTTCCACTCTCGCTTGTATAAGTAATTTGCTCTCTCAACATTCAACAAGCAAGACAAGCATGCTATATATAATTGTGTTAGACCTACACTAGCATATATAATCAATAAAATATAATAATTTAAAATCATCCATGGATTCAATACTCATTTAAATACACATTATTGGACAGGAAAGTATATTTCTATTAATATAAAATAGAGATTACAACAGTGACAACCTCTGTTGCCACGTTTGTGAATCAAAGAAACTGAGTCCTCCACCTGGGCCTCCACCACTTCAATCCTCCATATCTCAATAGCAAGATCATAAGCAAAGGAAATATTGGGAAGAACACAAAGTGCTCCAAGGGACAAAGGGATGCAGACTCAAGTACAAGCTCCGGCAACAATGGACTATAGTTTTCTTGCTCTTCAATTCCTCTCTCTTCAATGTATCAAAAGGGTTCCTTATATAGTGCTTTAATGGGGTAATAGAAGTTCAAATCCAACCAATATCAAGGCATATAAAAGGCTAAGAGACAAGTGAATCAGATCCACATCAAGGAAAACTCCAAAACTATTTGGCCTTTTGCACACATCCTGATGTATGCGGGTTTGAGGGTCAAATCCACGTATATACGCGAGAAGAGGTTTAAAAGTTGTGTATAGCAAATAAGACATGTTTTTAGGGATGATCTTGGAAACATCAAAGGTACAAAAATGGTCCATGGGGTCTAAAGAGTCTGTAGGGGACAGGAAGGCCATAAAGGTGTGATCCACCATGTTTGGTAAAATAAGCTGTAACAAATGCCCCCTAATGTGTGAGGTCAGAGGGGTGATACGATGGCCGAAATAAATTATAAGTCCATCCCAGAAATGGAGTGATGAAGAACCAGGTGGAAGAACCAGTCATACAATAGTACAATATAATGATCAAACTCTGCACATAACTGCAAGTACATATAGTAGTCCCAGATACATAAGAGTACAATGGCCATGAATAGGCATGATACAAAATATGACATGTGTGGTCATCGCCACGTACAATATAGATAGATCAAAATCTCCATGATGAAGATATACAAAGGATCATGATCTCCATGAAGGCTAAAGATATATAATGGATCAAGATCTCCATAATGGCTGGAAACCTCTAACATACACTGGAATCAAGTCACGAGAGTTGAAATCTCATGAACACTGGCACGATCAAGGAGGTAGCATATATGAAATTCCACCAATCTGGAAGGTCTTCTACATAATCCACTATGAGTACATGTCCTACTATGCGAATAGAGGTGTCGAGGTCGAACATAGTAGTGCATCGTCTGATTATCAGTCATTGATGTATACCATTAACAGATGCGAGATCACCCACCGATAATGAAAATGGGAATCAAGGTAATAGAGTGAAAACTAACAACTGTGAATAAAGGTGTTGAGGTTAAACACTTTAAAGGATCCATTGATCAGGGGACATTGATGTATTCCCAAAAACTATCGATGGCGACAAAACCTACCACTAATGACTGCAAGTCTCAAGGCACTTAAAAATGACTCTAGATTCCTATCCCAGAATAAATGATATGAGGTCGATGGGACGAAATCCACTAGAAGGAGGGAATTAAGGAATCCCCCATCATCCAACATGAGGTACTCAGCAAAGCTGTATAATGTGTAAGGACTCGATCATAATGTGGACGAACTAGGATCAGTACCAGGAATAGCCGACATGCAAAGTCAAGAGAACTGAGGAATGGTCGAATCAAGTTTTAACTTCCTTCGAAAAAAAGCATAAAGGTGAATGGTGACTGAATGTAGGCAGCATAGACTCGATATACAAAGATAAGACATCTTTGTGACATAGGAGGCATTGACAAAGGCTCCATAAGGACTGGAAGCTTAACAAGTCGGTGGAGATAAACTTAGAGAAATGAGTACAGCTCCTAAAGTCAAACTATTAACCCAACCAATGGATGTGATATACAGTTCTTTGTTTGAAGGCAACATGAATCGACTGTTGCCAAATATAACATTTTTTCTTTTCCAGATTTTTGGTTTTTTGATTTTTTGGACTTTTTTAAATATTTTGAAAAGATTGAAAAAAGAATAAAAGTGATTTATAGTTACAGACTAGGAGGAGACGAGTGTCAATGGGAAAAAAAACTAGTTCCAAGTAGCAAAAAATACCTATGCTCAATGCAAGGACACATGTGTAGGATAACAACACTCAGGGGAAAGTCCCCTTCTGGTAAAAATGGGGAATCAATGTTGATGTATATGTAACTTTGGAATGTATTCTTCCATGTATCTTATGTATTGTAACCCGATGTTTATTCCGGGATGTTTCTATTATGCATTTGAGTCACGTTTTCTTACCCCGATGTTCCGAACGGGAGGATTAATAATGTAAACAAGTCATATCAAGTAATTAGGTAAGTCCCCACAGTTTCGGGGCACTTGAGTTATTATACACTAATTAAGATGTAGGCTCGAGTAGTAATTATTAGGTTGAGCCTACGTGTGAAATGGAAACTCAAGTGAACGGATGAATATAAATAGAGAGTGAGAGTCTCTCTATTTACCACTTGTGGAATACATCACTTGCTCTCTCAAGTGTGGTGCACTTTTGGAGAAGGAAATACTTTGGCTTGACAGAAGACAGAAGGTTGCTGTTGTGTTGGGAGTACATCTTACTGTTTTGGGTTTCACATCTTGTGGTGATACTATCTTAGAGGAAGTTGTGGGGTTTTCTCCATTTATGGTTTCCTCGATCAAAACTCTTTGTGTCTCTTGTCTCTTGTTATGTGCTTATGTTATTGATGTGCTTGTTATTCTCTCAGTGAAAAGATCTTAACATAATGCTAGCTTAAATGTTGAAAAACTAACATGGTATCAAAGCTAACCTGAGAAGAAGACACTGCGCAGCTGCGGAGACTAGGGATTCCTTGTTTGTGAATATTTCTCCACAGATTTTCAGCAAAAGTAAAGTGGAATTAATCTCCTCCCTAGGGCGCATCTTTCTATCAAAACAAAATTCAATTTTGAGGTTTTTCAGATTTGGACCTGTCACTAGGGTCGGAAATTAGGGCTTTTCATAGAAGAGGAATTTTTCAGTGAGCCCAGGCCTGGATTGTTCTCCTCCCCAAAATCGAAGTTAGGAACAAATTTGAGGGCATTTGGGTGGACAGAACTCCAGAAAAGCAAAACCCTAGTTGCTCCTGAACCAGCTCTGCAGGATTTCAGCTCAAGCTTCAGATTTGACATCTTGAACCTGGTAAGATCTAAAATATTTTGTATTTCTATTTGAGGTTCTTATTTAAAGATGTCTCATCATACCAAGCTTGATGAAAAGCTTGAGGGGGCTGAAAAATTATGAGCTTGGAAGTATAGGATCTCGCTGGTCCTGGAAGAAAATAAATTAGACTCCTGCATCCATGAGGAGATTCCAGTTCCAGAGGGAGATGAGGAAAAGGCCCTACATAAGAAGAAGATGGTTATGGAAAAGAATATCATTGCTGATTCTATCAAGGATCATCTTATCTCACAGGTGTCCTCTCTCAAAACACCTAAAGCTATGTTTGATTCCCTAACCAAATTGTTTGAAGGAAAGAACATCAATCAGAAGATGACCCTGAGGAACCAGTTGAAGAATGTGAAGATTCAGAATGCAGAAACTATCCAGTCATACTTCACAAGGGTTTCTCAAATCAAGGAACAATTAGAAGCTATTGATGAAGAAGTGGAAAATGCAGAGATTGTCATGACTACTTTGAATGGCCTCCCTAGGACATGGGATGCCTTCATGCAAGGAATCTGTGCTAGAAAGAAGTTAGTCAAATTCAGTAGACTATGGGAAGAATGCTCTCAAGAAGAAGCTCAGATAGCAGATCGAGAAGAGAAGATGGGAAGTGAAGACCAAGCCCTCACGGTACATTCCAAGTCTCACTCCAAGTCATCAAGAAAGAAGTTTCATCGTGCAAAAGGTAAGCATTCTCACAACGATAATACTAAAAGAGATGTATCTAGGATCATATGTTATACTTGTGAAGAAGCAGGACACTATGCAAGAAATTGTCCTAACAAAAAGAAGATAGTAAAGAAGAGCAGCAAAAGAAGACATCATGCTCATACTACAGAAGACGATGAACCTTCCAGAAAGAGATCCAGATATGAAAGTGAAGATTCTTCAAGCGAGGATGAATATGTTTTGATATCAGCTCTCACAGGTAACATTACTCATGGAAGTGATGATTGGCTCATAAACAGTGGTGTTTCCAAACATATGACGGGATTCAAGGAATCCTTTGTGAGACTATCAGAACATGAATCACCTCATAAGGTGAAACTAGGAGATGACTACCAATATCCAATAAAAGGTAGTGGGGAATCTTCATACAAGCTAGAATCTGGTAAGTCTCTAACAATGAAAGAAGTATTGTTTGTTCCAGGACTCAAGAAGAACCTTCTATCTATTTCAAATTTGGATGCAAAAGGAATACGGGTTGCATTCATATATGGTCAAGTCATCATGTGGCCAAAAGGAAAGACTATTGATGATGCAGTAGTAATTGGAGAACAAGAAGGAGGCTTGTACAAATTGAAGGGTCATCCAGAACAAGCCTTGATTCATGACTCAGTAGAGCCAAATGAACTTTGGCATAGAAGACTTGCACATGTGCACTACAAAGCACTACCTATTGCAAGTAAAGCTGTCGAAGGTCTTCCAAAAATTCAAGCAAAACATGAAGGGGTCTGCAAAGGATGTGCGAAAGGAAAGAATATGAAGAAGACATTTCCAAGCAGTGAAAGCAAAGCCAAAAGCATTCTAGAAATCATCCACTCCGATGTCTGCGGTCCTATGTCATCAAACTCACTCAGCGGGTATGCATACTATGTTTCTTTTATTGATGATTTTTCTAGAAAGACATGGATTTATTTTATGAAGAACAAAGATGAAGTATTTAGCAAGTTCAAGGAATTCAAAGCCTTGATTGAGAACCATACTGAAAAGAAGATCAAGACCATCCGTTCAGATAATGGTGGAGAATTCACTTCGAATGAATTCAAGGAGCTATGCAAAGAATCAGGGATTAAGAGGGAGTTGTCCACTCCTTATAATCCACAACAGAATGGGGTTGTAGAACGGAAGAACAGAACTATCATGGAAGCAGAAAGAGATATGCTTCATGATCAAGATCTACCTATGCATCTTTGGGCTGAAGCTACCAGAACAACAGTGTATGTACAGAACCGTACTCCACATAGAGTACTCGAGAACAAGACTCCAGAAGAAGTCTTCTCCGGTAAGAAACAAGAAGCCAGCCACCTCAGAATATTCGGTTGTCCAGTGTACATACATATTCCAAAAGAGAAGAGAAAAAAATTAGATCCTTCAGGAAAGAAGGGTATATTTGTGGGTTACTTTGAAAGCTCAAAGGCTTATATAATCTACTTTCCAGGATACAAGAATATTGACATCAGCAGGGATGTGACATTTGATGAAGGCACAGCTTATAGCAAATCCAAAAAGAGACCTGCTGAAGAAACTGAAGAGGCAGAAGCAGAAGCACCCAGGATCCGTGATACAATCATGAACGAAGAAGCTCAAGAAGAAGATCGAGAATTCGAGGAACCACAAATACCTATAGATCCACCTCTGGAGAAGAATCCTCATAAGAGGAAACCTGCTTGGGTACGTGAACTTATCCAAGGTGCGGAAAGATATGGGGCTCCAGAAGAGAATCACAGAGAAAGAAAGAGGACCAGACCAAATTCCGGGTATGTAGCTTTACTATGTGATTTCATTAATAAAGAACCTTCCAGTTATGAAGAAGCGGCAGATAAGAAAGAATGGAAGGATGCGATGATCGAAGAATATCAATCGATCATGAAGAATGATGTTTGGGATGTTGTCCCAAGACCAAAAGAGAAGTCAGTTGTTACTTCCAAATGGATCTACAAGATCAAGCATGCTGCAGACGGTAGCATTGAAAAGTATAAGGCAAGATTTGTAGCTCGAGGATTCTCTCAGAAAGAGGGAATAGACTATGAAGAGACTTTTGCACCTGTAGCGAGATACACTTCCATTAGATCAGTACTTGCTTTGGCTGCAGTGATGAAGTGGAAGATACACCAGATGGATGTCAAGACAACTTTCTTGAATGGTGTAGTAGAAGAGGAAGTGTATGTAGAACAGCCACTCAGTTTTGAGACACATGACAGAGAGTCTCATGTATGCAGATTGAAGAAAGCCTTGTATGGTTTGAAACAAGCACCCAATACCTGGTACGGCAGGATTGACAGCTTTCTATCCAGTTTGGGCTTTACCAAAAGTAAAGCAGATTCCAACCTTTACTACAAGGTTGAAGATGGAAACCCAGTGATGCTTCTACTATATGTAGATGATCTATTTGTGACAGGTACAGATGGGTTGATTGCTGATATGAAGAGAAATCTTGCTGCTAAGTTCGAGATGAAGGACTTGGGGATGATACATTACTTTCTAGGTATGGAGGTGTGGCAAAGTACAAATGGAATCTTCCTTGGGCAAGGGAAGTATGCAGTAGAGATCCTGAAGAGATTTGGGATGATGGACTGCAAGGCTTTGGCTACACCCATGGCATCAAACCTGAAGCTATTGAGTGATGCTTCATCAGAGTCGGTTGATGCTACGATGTATCATCAGATGATTGGGTCATTGATGTACCTGACAAACACGAGACCAGACATTTGCTTTGCTGTGAACACCTTGAGCCAGTACTTGATAGATCCGAGAAGTGTTCACTTGGTTGCTGCAAAGCATATTCTGAGGTACCTGAAGGGTACAATTGATTATGGGCTCAAGTACGATGCGAATCAGAAGATTAACCTGGAGGGTTATGTTGATTCAGATTGGGCAGGCAGTGCCATCGACAAAAAGAGTACCTCAGGGTGTTGCTTCAATATGGGATCAGGTGTGATATCTTGGTTTAGCAGGAAGCAATCCTGTGTGGCACTGAGTACAGCTGAAGCAGAGTATGTCACAGCTTGTTCAGCTAGTTGTGAGGCAGTATGGCTGCGGAAGCTACTGTCTAATATATTTGATCTCCAGTTGGATGCTACTTGTATACATTGTGACAACCAGAGCTACGTGAAGTTGTCAGAGAATCTAGTGTTCCATGACAAGTCGAAGCATATCGAGATCAAGTATCACTATATCAGGGATATGGTGCAGAGAGGAGTAGTGAAGCTCCTGTATATTGCGATGGAGGAACAGATAACTGATGTATTGACAAAGCCATTGGCTAGGCTGAAGTTTGAGTACTTCAGAGAGAGACTTGGTGTTCTCCGGATCGAGGCTTCCTCCCAGAGACAGTGATGAGACCCATAGCCATTTTGACATGGTGAGAGGATTGGTTCCTTCCATGATCAGATGTAAGGGCTGAGCCATTCTGTCATGGTGAGAGGATTTAGTTCCTTCCATGTCAGATATGAGTGCTAGAGATCCAAAGCCATTCTGACGAGCAGGTCAGATGTAAGGGCTGAGCCGTTCTATCATGGTGGGAGGATTGGTTCCTTCCATGTTAGATGTGAGTGCTGGCCATTCTGTCGAGTAGGATAGATGTAAGGGAAACTGCCACTCTCTGGGAGAGTGAAGGCACCTGGTCAGTTACCAGGTAGCTCAGTCTGGGACTGGGGGCCATTCTGACGAGGGTGTAGGATTCAGTTCCTACCAGGTCAGATGTGAGTGCATGCCCTTCTGACGAGTAGGTTAGATGTAAGTGCAGAAATATTTCTTCATTGTGGCGGATGTGGCTCCAGCCTGGGTGAAAAGAACAGATTTCTTTCATCATTGTGGCGGACGAGGTTCCAGCCTGGTTGAAAGTCTTCCATCATTGTGGCGGATGTGGCTCTAGCCTAGGTGAAAAGAACAGGGTTCTTTCATCATTGTGGCGGACGAGGTTCCATCCTGGATGGGATTGTGCCCTTCTGATGAGTAGGTCAGATATAAGTGCAGAGCCATTTCACAGTGGTAGTTGATGAGCCTACCATGCTGGTGAATGTGAGTGTTGGGCCTTTCTGATGTGACTGTAGTTTACTACATGATCAGATGTGAGTGCTGGGCGTGCCTTTCTGACGAGTAGGTCAGATGTAAGTGCTGGGCGAAGACCTACATGAGGGTAGGCCTACAACCAGCATGAAAAAGGGCTGGCTCTGTAGAAATTCCTATGACGAGATAGTACACACATGATGATGACTAGAGATGATCCAGATCGAGCTATGATCTAGATCTAGTTATGATGACTCCGAGAGATCCAGATCGAGTGATGATCCAGATCCAGCAGTGAGATCTAGATCGAGTGATGATCCAGATCCAGATTCAGTGATGATGCTCTATGATGATCCAGATCGAGAGATGATCCAGATTTAGATGACTTGAAGATGAAGATGACTTGAAGATGAAGATGACTTGAAGATGAGGTGATCCAGCTGATACAGAGAAGAAGACCAGTGCTGAAAATCATGTCGAAAGAATACCTTCCTAGTTAAGAGGGAGTGTTGATGTATATGTAACTTCGGAATGTATTCTTCCATGTATATTATGTATTGTAACCCGATGTTTTTTCCGGGATGTTTCTATTATGCATTTGAGTCATGTTGTCTTACCCCGATGTTCCGATTGGGAGGATTACTAATGTAAACAAGTCATATCAAGTCATTACATAAGTCCCCACAGTTTCGGGGCACTTGAGTTATTATACACTAATTAAGGTGTAGGCTCGAGTAGTAATTATTAGGTTGAGCCTACATGTGAAATGGCAACTCAAGTGAACGGATGAATATAAATAGAGAGTGAGAGTCTCTCTATTTATCACTTGTGGAATACATCACTTGCTCTCTCAAGTGTGGCGCACTTTTGGAGAAGGAAATACTTTGGCTTGATAGAAGACAGAAGGCTGTTGTTGTGTTGGGAGTACATCTTACTGTTTTGGGTTTCACATCTTGTGGTGATACTATCTTAGAGGAAGTTGCGGGGTTTTCTCCATTTATGGTTTCCCCGATCAAAACTCTTTGTGTCTCTTGTCTCTTGTGATGTTCTTATGTTATTACTGTGCTTGTTATTCTCTCAGTGAAAATATCTTAACATAATGCTAGCTTAAATGTTGAAAAACTAACAATCAAGCTACAAAAGATATATAAAATGGCTCTACATGGCTAGACATGAGACAAGCTCGGGTTATATGGCTGATAATCAAAGTCAAGGAAGCCACCATAAGGCTCAATGAGGAAAGAAAAAACCATGATAATGCAATTACAACTTGACATAAGGGAGTCCTGGGGACCAAGGCCAGCAAAAATATCAAGAGGAGTATGAGGATCTTGTGCAAAGACATGGTGATACTATACAAAGGACTCCCACACCCTAAAGGGAAAAAATGTCGGCATGGGCACCAAATGCAAAAAAGGAGCTAACTAGGGCACCCATGTATAGGAAAGCTCTACCATTCACATAGTACCACTTCTAACAACATCATGAAGGTTCTGTGATACCATTGAATGGGTTCGTACCTAAGGTTAAAATGAAACAGTCATAAGGTCATGCAAAATGCAAGTAGATGTGAAATCCTAACCTATATGCCAGTTTAGACATGATACATGTGCTAGGAACGAACAGGTTGAAACCTCGAAGAGAGTGTACAAAAACTGGACCCTACATGACAACCATATTAGTCCAAAACAACCTGAAATAGTCAATAAAGAATCCAAACTATAGGATATAGGGAGGAATTGTCATGACAACTAAATTCAAAGGAAATAGTGCGGTGAATGATGGGCCATAAAAAGGAATGTAAAGTGTAGACCTAACATTCACGTATCCACTACCACCGCTGTGATGGTGACCACTGGTGTAAAGAATGAGTGAAGGGAATAAAAATCCTCCACAAATGGAGTAGAGGATGGAATATGACCATTCCCAAATCTATGAGCATGGTAAGGGGCTGTGATGCCCCCAAGTCTGACACCAGGTTTCGTACTAGGACCAAGGACAGGTGATAGGATACCAGGCATGCCGAAAATAAAAGGAACTAAACTCAACAAGAGAGCATAAATATACTCAAGTAACCATGATCCCAAAGGCCAACTAGAGCACAAAGAGCACACTCCTAAGAAAATCTATAGCCAAAATACAAGCAAACAAAGGGGAGGATATGTGAGCTCCCGAATGCAGCAGGTATGTCTCATCTAGGAGAGGCTTGAGACTCCCATACACAACAAGAAGAGGTTCGTAACCAATTATAGTGGCCCTCAACTTCAACGCATATAACGACTGTGTTGTCTGACCCCTACCTGGCTAGGACACTCATAGAATAACTTCTACAATCACCCCCTATGATACCTAGGTAAGGAAACTAAGGTCACCTCAATATAACCAATGCTCAGGTGGACTGTCGTAGGAAGGATCGACAGTATGGGTAGGGTAGAAAAGCATGAAACTCAAAAATATCCCCCAGATACGAATACAATCTTGGAAATATCTCTGGTGCTACTCAGTTACAACCAGGGGTCATCCCAATCATAACCGCTCACACTACCTCGTGCTTAACTCCCGTGTAAGAGGAGCCTCCTGAGAAACACTAATTATACCAAGGATTTCACTATCTCACCTGGACAGACACCTAAATGTTGTTGTCTAGTAGTCTTGGAGAATTAACTCACAATGAACTATTCCAAGACCCTAAAACCTATTCTTGTTGGTAAACCCTATAAAAGAAAAATGTGTAGTTCATTTTATTATGAGTTGATTTTAATTGGCTGTAATTAATGAAATGGAAATTATTGTGCAAATAATGAAGTTATGACTCAGCAATGAAGTAAATATGCACACCATAACAAACAATGCTAAGTGCAATCTTTTTCAAATGAAAAATAGGGTATGCCACTACATGATATGCATAAATATACATTTCTTTCCGAATGCTAATGCAATCCTTCCTATATTAAAGCCTAAATAAAAATCTCATCCAAGCAATCCAATGCAAGTACCTCCTCAAATCCATATGAAAAAAATGTAACTACCTTGTATTTTTCAATATAAAAGAATGAAAAATGCAATAAAAGTCATCTAAAACTCTCAGTCTCTGCAGCAAGTATAAAACACAATCCCAGCAAGACACCGAGACAAAAAAGAGTAATGCACTAATGGAAAAACAAAAAGGATAAATGACTAAAACTACTTTCAAAGAAAAATCAATGAAAAAGCGGTCTCTGGTCACAAAAGAAGCATCCAACAGACAACATCAGACCCAAGGAAGACCCAACCACACTCACAACCCACCCAACAACTTCCCACAACATCAAACTCACCAAAAGGGAGGATGTATGCGATTGTTTAAATAACAACTATGTATATACACAACTTTTGGCCAAAACGATGCATGTATATGTGGATTTTGGCCAAAACCCTGCATGTAGACATGAATTTTGGCCAAAAATCCATGTATGTACGCGACTTTTGGTCAAAAACCTACGTATACAGAGAAGACAGTGGTAAAAAGCAGGCCAAGGGTCAAACCAATAAAGGGGAGTGTCAATGGATGAACATACTATAAAATGCAACACAGAAACAAGGAGAAACAAAGAGCAAGTCAAGAATATCAAGCACATTGTGCCCCCAAACCCCAAAGAAACAAAAGAAACATCCCCAGCAGATTCGCCAATTCTATTACGGAGAAAAATTCCTATGGCTTGGGGTACCATAACAGACAGAGTAACCGCAAAAATCAATCCTTTCCAATATGCAAGAGAAACCAAACATCTAACACTAAAGGATCTCGATACATACCTTATTCCATACGGTTGATGTAGATCCCCGTTGAGCTTTTCCACTCTCACTTGTATAAGTAATTTGTTCTCTCAATATTCAGCAAACAAGACAAGCATGCTATATATAATTGTGTTAGACCTACTCTAGAATATATAATCAATAACATATAAGCATTTAAAAGCATCCATGGATTCAATACTCATTTAAATACACATTATTGGATAGGGAAAGATATTTCTATTAATATAAAACAAAGATTACAATAGTGACAACCTTTGTTAGCACGTTTGCGAATCGGAGAAACTAAGTCCTCCACCTGGGCCTCCACCACTTCAATCCTCCATCTCTCCATAGCAAGCTCACAAGCAAAGGAAATCTTGGGAAGAACACAAAGTGATCCAAGAGACAAAGGGATGCAGACTCAAGTACAAGCTCCGAAAACAATGGACTATAGGTTTCTTGCTCTTCAATGTATCCAAAGGGTTCCTTATATAGTGCTTCAATGGGGTAATGTAAGGTCAAATCTAAGCGATCTCAAGGCATATAGAAGGCCAAGAGACAAGTGACTCGGATCCATATCAAGGAAAACTCCAAAACTATTTGTCCCTTTACACACAACCTGATGTACGTGGGTTTGAGGGTCAAATCTACGTATATACACGAGAACAGGTTTAAAAGTTGCGTATAGCAAATAAGACATGTTTTTAGGGATGATCTTAGAAACATCAAAGGTACAAAAATGGTCCATGGGGTCTAAAGAGTCTGTAGAGGGATAGGGAAGGACATAAAGGTGTGATCCACCATGTGTGGTAAAATCAGCTGTAACAATGAACAATTGAGGTTAGAGTTGGCCAAATTTGGAAATTTAAGACAGTCATAAGCATAGAATCATTGATAAAATTTGGAACCAAATTAGGAAAGGATGGTGGTCATGAAATAAGCTTGAGTTTCCATTAGATCATGGGAATTGATAGTTAATGAAGCACGAGTGTATCAACAAGTATAAAAATGTAGGTATGATTAACTCTGTCAAATTTACTTAGTGCTTAATGATGTAAATAACTAGAATCGTGCCTTAATAATTATGAGATGAACCGTGACTTCTCAAAATAATATAATGTGTCAATGTGGCCTTCAAAATTAAACATTATTGTGTGCGTGCTGCCATGATCCTTCTCCCGACGAACCAAAAACTGTCTTGTCAATCTTGAAGGAATCATAATTAAAGCTTTGAGGTGAGTCGGAAACAACAAAATCATGGGCGGAAAAAATTATGGATGAATTTGGAGTTGCAACCCGAATGTGGATAAATCTGGAGGAGTTGCAACCACAAGCCATAGGAAAAATCAGCCAAATCATTGGAGTCATAGTCGCTAGAAGGAGTAAAATTGGGCAAAATTTTAATGGATTCGCAGCTACGCCGAACAAAAAAATGGACGCTATTTTACGGAGTTGCAGCTATAAGAAATGGAAAAAGGGAAATATCTTATGGTGTTGCAGTTGCGATGGAATGGAAAAGTAGGTAAGGCTTTACGATGTTGAAGCTACGATGGTTACAGAAAAATAGGAAAGGGTTATTGGTGTTGCAGCTATGAAACACAAAAAATAGGTAATGGTTAATGGTGTTGCAGCTGCAGAATGGAAAAAATAGGAAAGGTTTAACGGTGTTGCAGCCGCAACGAGATGGAAAAATAGGAAGATTTTGCAAAGTTGCAGCTACACAGAATGGTTTATCATTCAAATTTTCTTCTGTAAGGAGCTCTTTCAGAAATAGAAAATTGCAATAGGTTCTCATGGTCGTCAGGCCCAGTCATGACCATCACTCCTTAAGTAAATTCCTGCATAGATTCTTCAAAAAAATAATCAAGTGTAAAGGAAAATGAAAAAGGAAACAAACATCAATTTATTTATGTACAAAAATTATTGTGTGGAAATTGCAGTGACCTTCTAAATATTGACAGGGGCAAAGAAAGATTCATTCTCTTGCTCCAACTGGTATCCCGAATCTGCTGCAATCTGGGAAACAAACACGTCCCTCAAAATTGTCTTGTGATACAGTCACAACCTGTCACCATTAGCAAATAATGGTGCACGATTCCCATCAATGGTGACCAGGTGGATTGTACCATTGTCAAATAATCTGTTTATCAGATATGGACCCAACCATCTTGTTCATAGCATACCTTTAAAGTCCCTTTTGAATCTTGAATCGTATAATAATTCCCAACCTCCCTCACAGAAGACTCACTTCTTGATGAACCTATCGTGCCAATTGGATCCTTGTTGCTGAATTAATGCTGTGTGATCCACCTCTGCTATAGGTTTTTCCTCAAGTTCATTCAATTGATTCAATCTATTCCTCTAGGATTCAATTACATCTAAGTTTACCTCCATGGTTGTCTTCAAGGTTTTGAATTAAAATTCGATGGGAAAGACAATGTTCTTGCCATACACCAAGTCATAAGGAGAGAAACCTATAGTATTGTGCCACGTAGTGCGATATGCCCATAGTGCTTCTGGAATTCTGTTAGCCCAATCTCTGTGATGGCTCTGGACTGTTTTGGTGAGGATAGATTCAATAAATTTATTGGTACTTTCCACTTGGCCATTGGCTTGGGGATGGTAAGGTGAAGTTGTCTTGTGCTGAATATGGTACTTCTGTAGCAAATATTCAAATTTATGTGACACAAATTGCAGTCCTCCATTTGTGATTACCTCCTTGGGTATTCCAAAACAAGTGAATATTTCTCCATTCAGGAAATCTATTACAGCCTGGTCATTGGATTTCACCAAACCACAACTTCTACCCATTTTTTCATGTAGTCGGTGCAAACTAAAATGTAGGCTTTCTGTTTTGAATGAGGATTAATAGTCCCAACAAAATCTAAGGCCCATCTTTCAAAAGGTTCAACCACCAATTGTGGTAGAAGAGGAATTTCACCCAATCTATTAGGTTGGCCCATTCTCTGACAACTGTCACAAGACTGGACATACTTCTTGGCATCCTTGAAAATTGTTGGCCAATAATAACCCATTCTCAGCACCTTATGAACTGTTCTCATGTTTGCAAAATGTCCCCCACATGGCTCATCATGATAGGCCCTTAAGATGTGGAAGACTTCATCCTCCCTTACACATATGATGATCTCAAGATCAAGGCTTGTGTAGAAAAGATGACCATCTATCCAACAATACCTGGCACTTTGTTGAATAATTTTCCTTTTCTCTCTTTTTGACAAGTGTGCTGGAAGCTTACCTGAAGCCAAGTAGTTAGCAACATATTCATACCAGTGGGAATGAGATGAAACTGCAAATAAATGTTCATCTGGGAAAGAATCTTCAACTAGTAAGATGTCATCATTGTTAGTAAAACGAGATAAAAAAATAAGCAACAACATTTTCTTTCCTAGGCCTGTCAACAATGGTAATATCAAACTCCTCTAATGGTAATAACCATCTAGTTATCCTAGCATTTGTAACTGGTTTGTTCATTAGAAACTTGATGGTTGAGTGGTCAGTGTGTACAAAGGTGGGATATCCAATGATGTAGTGTCTGAATTTGTTAATGGAGTAAACAATGGCTAAAAAATCCTTCTCGATAATAATATAATTGAGTTTAGCAGGGGCCAAGTTTTTACTGATGTAATAAATTGCATATGGTGCTTGACCATCCTGTTGACCTAACACTGCTCCAATGGTAGTGTCAGAGGCATCTGAAGAAATGTGAAAAGGCAAAGCCCAATTAGGCCCCCTTAAGATGGGAGTTGTAGAAAACCTCTTCTTAAGTTCAGTGAACGTTGTCTAGCATGCATCATTCCAAATGAACTGTACATCCTTCATCAATAAGGTAAACAAAGGAGAAGCTAGTTTGGAAAAATTATATATAAATCTTCTATAATAACCAGCATGCCCTAAAAATCTACGTACCTCTTTCTGTGTTCCAGGAGTGGGTGTATTTTCAATTACCTTAATTTTGGATGGATCTACCTAGATACCATTAGTAGAGATAAAATTCCCCAGTACTACATCCTTGCTCATCATCATATGGCACTTTTCAGTGCTCAAAGATAGATGGGTTTTCTCACTACGTGTTAAAACCTTCTCCAAGTTTTTCAGTGCCTCTTCAAAGTCACTACAATAATGGGTAAAATAATCCATGAAAATATCCATACTTTCAATAACCATCTCCAAATAGATTCCAAAGACATCTCTCTGAAAAGTGGTTGGTGTATTGCATAAAACGAAGCGAAGTACCCTGTATGCAAAGGTATCCCAGGGGCAGGTGAAGGTGGTATTGTCTTTGTCCTTAGGATCAATCTAGATCCGATTGTACCCACTAAACCCATCTAGAAAGGAGAAGAACTTCTTCCCAAACAAGGTGTCAAGTACTTGATCGATGAAAGGCAGAGGAAAGTTATCTTTCTGTGTTGCCTTGTTTAACTCTCTGTAATCCACGTAGACTCTCCATTTCCCATTCTTCTTGGGTACTATCATGAGTGGAGAACCCACTCGCTATTTGAGATCGGGTATATAAACCCTGCTTCCAAGAGTTTTTGAATTTCCTCCTTCATAATGTCACTAATATTGGGGTTCATCCTTCATTATGGCTGGCACACAGGCCGTGAGTCACTCTTGATATAAATGTGGTGGGTACATAGATTAGAAGGGATACCCTTCATATCCATGTACTCCTAGGAAAATCCCCCCTTATGTTTTTTCAAGAGAGTGATCAAGCGTTCCTGTTGATCAGGAGCGAGATTGGGATTGATATTTAGTTTATTTCCCGGCACTATCTCAACTGGAACACTTTTCAAATTTTTCAGCACTGGCATTATTTGGGTGTCACTGACTAATGTCTCCTCTGTTAGATTTTCTTTCTCTTTCTCACCTAGAGTACTATTCAGGATCTGATAAATTTTTTTGTTGACATAAGTGGGCTCACTGATGAAACTATTAATGGCATCATCCTCTATTTCATTATTGAAATTCAAGGCCTTCCCTATTGTTAACAATGGATGAACACCCTCCTCTTCCTCTAGATCCATCCATAATGGATTTTCAGCTTCTAGACTAGCTTGAGATGGAGGATATAGGGTAAGGTTCTCTGTTTCGGTCCCATCTGATATGGTCATAGACCTTGATTGATAGCTAATGTAAGCGTCTACTGTAGCTAACTAGGGTCTTCCCAGGATCAGCTAGTGTCCTCCTAGGTGTGAATTGGGTTGTAAAACCAAGAATTTAGTAGGGTACTCCCATGAATCAACTGATATGATGAGGTCATCCAATATTCCCTCAGGTTTGATAGTTGACATGTTACCTAGTTCTAGATCGATGGGGGTTGGCTGAAGATTGGTGAGCCCAAGTTTCCATACAGTTTCTATGGTTATAATGTCAATAGCTACACCTAGATCTACTAGCACATTCGGTATCTGTGTGTTCCCAATTTGCACAGTGACAGTATGGTTCCTAGGGTCATCATATTTGACCAGGAGAGTTTTTCCCATTATCAATTCAGATAGTTTTCCTAAGACATGGACAGTGGGAGGATCTCTGGGTTTTCTACTTGGTTTTCTTACAAACAGGTCTCGAACTATTTTGGCATAAATATGCACATCATGGAGGGCCTGTAACAGTGGAATTTTTACATAAATATTTTTCAACTCTCCTAATAGGTTAAACTAAGGTTTTTCCACTGATTTCTGTAGTGTAAGTCTTTCAGGATATGGCGGTTCTCGAATAAGTTTTGTAGGATGTGTTTCAATAGTTGTTTCTCTATTTGTTTCGACTGGTGTCTTGGTAGGAACTTTAGCATCCTCAATAATGGGGACTGCTGTGTGGGATGAGTACTACTAGTTCATCCTTTCTTCAGACACAGAGGATGGAACATCCCCAATGACTAGAGGTTGCTCTATTCTCCTTGATCGTAAGCATATGTCATTACATGGAACTGGAGTAATGGAGTAAGTGGGCATGTTGGCAGTCTCAAACGGATGGAATTATTTATTGTTTGGGTTGGGGTTAGGTTAAGCAAGCAGTTGTGGTCATATAGGCATGTTAGGTGCATCATTGTTCTGGATTTGCAATTGAGGTTGCTGGTATTACTGATATGGCTGAGGGTATTGTTGAGGAGGGTATTCTTGGTGAGGAAACTGTTGGTGTGGAAACTATTGGGGAGGTTGGCGATGGGGAAACTGGTTCCTGGATGGAATTTCCTCCACCTAGGAGGCCAAGAATTCTGTTGGTTTGGTGGCCGAGTCCAAGAGTTCAAAGGATTGAAATTATTCATAGGAGGTTGAGAAGGTTGCCATTAATGGTTGGAATAAGGTGAAGGGAATTGTGTATTCATGTGATGCATATTATTCCAATTATTCATATTATTCAAAAATGGAAATGAGTCTGGAGTCATACCTTGGTTTCTAGGTTGCCAAGTATTTTTCTAGGTAATGAAGTAGGCTCATTCCACATCTGGAGTTGATTCCTGCATAAATTCCTTCACTTGAGGTAGTGAGGGGCATTCCTTTGTATCATGGTCAGCTCACAGAGCTGACACACTTTTACCTTGTCGAGTGGGCACTCCTTCAGTGGATGTTTCTTCCTACATTTGGGGTAGAATACAGCGAGTGTTAAATATTCTACTGCTTTCTTCTGCTTCACCCTCGGGACATCTATTTCTAAGGAGATGGATCTCATGATTTGTATTTTGAATTTCTCAATATTATTGCATATTTTTGCTCGGGTGGCTCGTCCATTCGATGAATTTTGTGTTCTATTGAAGGCATCTCATTCCAATTTGTCCCATTTGTTGGTTTTGGAGGATCCTCTAGAATACCTTCTGCATAAATCAATAATATTTTCAAAATATTCCTTCGAGATATCCCCCTTTCCCATCAAGTTAGACATCCCTAGTAAGTCTTCCCTAATCCCATGAAGTAGGATTATCTTGAGCACATCTAGCCCCATATTAGTCTATCCAGCCCTCTACACATTGTACATGAGCCTTTCAACAAAGTCTTCCAAAATTTCTTCGTCCTTTTGTACCATCTTGAACAACTCGTCTCTTTTATATTTAGTGTTGCAGTACTCCTAGTATTTCTCCAGGAACACCTGTTTCATTCGATCCCATGTGGTGACAGTTCCACCACCCAGGCTCATGAACCAATGTAGTGCGTTGTTCGTCAAAGTGGTAGGGAAAAGTTTTAACTTCTCCTCACTAAAAGTGTAGTCGTAGCTACAACAAAGGATATCAAACTCGAAGAGGAATTCATTCGGATCCTCTGTGGCCTTCCCATGAAAACGAGGTAATACTGATGGTGATATTTTTTTCATGGGGGCTTGTCCAACTAGTTTTTGAATGGGGAACTGGAGTGTAGAAACTGTCCCCTCCTGTGGGGAATCACCATCAGTGTGATGGTTTTCCCCCATCTCTTCTTCATGGTATTCTGGTTCATGTCTGTTATTCATATTTTCTTCTTCTCTTTCTTGTCTTTATTTCTTCTAATCTTCATTATTCTTATGAAATTGTGTCCACTCCTCCTTTGTCACCTCCTTCCCTTTAATGTGATAGATCACATCTCGATCACCTGCTCCCACAACACTAACTCTGTCATCCTCCACAGGGACACCTGAAGGTGTCACAACTCCTCCTCTATGTTCTCCACTATAGAAACTGATGCTTCCACCCTGGGGGTAGTTGGGATTCTTTTGACGGAGGACCCTGATGGTGAGATCTAGTAGAGGAATTGGTTTTAGCAACTATATCGTCAATGAATTTTCTTCTTCCCAATGTTGGGTTTCTACCATGAACTTGACCACCTATAATGTTAGTATTTTGGGGAGTTCTGGGGGTTATAGGAATGTCATGCTATACTTTCCTCGTATTCATGCAACCCAAAACATGCAAAATTAAAAACTGAAGAATAATGAATGGATGCAACTACTATGGTGTCTAATCATTACCTTTCCTGGGAACGACACCAAAATGTTGGGCACTCTATATGATAGTTAATTAAAGCCAACATATAGAATGTTCAATATAAATTGTCAACCTAGGGAATTATTTTTATTGCAAAGATAATTTACATTGTCTGTACTTAAACACTAAGTAGTTGATGTTGTTGAATAAACTATCCTACCAATCTATTCATCCCAACTCTTCCCATGATTAATCCAATCTAAATTACCTTCCTAAGAATGCAAAATTGTAATTACCTTCCTACAACTTCAATCTAGAAACGAATGGTTCAGGAAATAAACATCTAGAATTACATTTGCAAAAATTTAAATCCTATTTTACCAAGCCATATGAGGATTCATTATAACTAACTCAATTCGACTTAATCTAAGAATCAGAAATGTAGAAATTGAACTCAACAATTATAATTGTAAATGGACTGAATTAGTAAAACTCAATAAAGACAACAATTGAAAGAAACTAGGGATGAGCTTGGTTGTTATATCTATCACATGATTGCATAAAGGAAATTAACCTACACAGTCGGCTGTCATACCACTCTGCTGCAGCTTACAGGAAATGCAATTATTGATCATTCAAGGAAACACACAATGAATCATTGTTGTTGCAGTTATTATAAAAGAATGTGTCTACTGTAATATCCACGCCACATGAAAGAAAATATAAACACCTAATTAACTCGACAATCTCTATGGGAAGGCAGGCCCAACCTTCGAACAAAGACGCCAGAGACTAACACAAGTTAAAACACAAGATCTAAAGAATCCTGCTCCTTGTATAAGATGATGGAATGAAAGTACAATCTCTGTCACAGATTATACAATACGATCAATTATTTTCCAACCCTCGGCTTTGAATGGTTCCTAATATTTATACATCAATATTCATAACTTCCACCCACTAATATCAGGAATCCATGAAGATATACGATCTTTAGGCTTCCCTATTACAATGCACTGTTACAGCTGTGGGTGAAACATAAGCAAGGAATATAGGAATTATGTTGCTTGAGCCTATGATTAAGTAATAGAACCTATTTAAGAGATACTTTGTCATTTGCAGCTACCCTTGATCATCGGTGCGCTGCTGAGGCTGAGTCTGTTGTAGACATTCCTGTTGCAGCTTGCGTGAGATGAGGAACTTTGACTGCATTTCACATGTAGAGATGGATCAGTGGGTAACAACTGGCAATGAATGTTCACTTCTTCTGGAAACCACTTGGCCTGCTACACCTGCATTCTTCACATCTTGAACTATCTTCATAAAATCTCAATTTCTTAGCATAATTCAAGAGGCAAAACCCTGATTATAACAATCATAAGTATTAATAAGATAAAACAATAAGTAATCATACCTATAAGGATTCAGGGCTCAAATGAAGGAATAATATCTGTTTGGTGCATAAAATGGAGTAATATAAGGAAAAAAAGGTATATTGAGTGTGGTAAAAAAGGGGTCATTTCCAGGCCCAACAATGTCCTCATTCAGAAGAACTGGGTGAGAAGAGGGCTCAATGGATGACAACATTGCAAGAATATGACTTGGAGATTTGACCAACAAATATTGTCAAAGGGAAAGTTCTGTGTCTTCTTACAGCTCAATCAAATGACCTGGAAAATTAGCAAGTTGAGTGGGAGCAGGAGGAAACTATACCCACAAGTTCTGTTAATGCCATTGAAACTACAATGTCTGAATGGTACGATCATATTAGGTTTTTTCTAAATCATGGGTTTTTCCCTTGAAACTCTTGACTCCAAAAAATGTAGAGCTTTAAGGTTAAAATAAGACATATATCAATTTATTGATGGTATTTTGTTTAGAAATAACTATGATGGGGTTTTCCTCAGATGTTTAGAGAAGGATCAAACCATTGATATCCTTTTCCAATTTCATGCAGGATCTGCAGGTGGGAATTTATCAAGAGATACCACAACTCCCAAGATCATAAGGGCATGATATTACTAGCCTAATTTTCTTAGAGATGCCCATGCCTACGTCAAGAAATGTGATCCTTGTCAGAAGTGTGCTAGAAAAGTTAAGAAACATGCCTTCCCCTTGCAACCAATAGTAGTCTAGTTCCCATTTCAGCAATGGGTATTGGATTTTGTTGGACCCATCAACCCCATTTCTTCCTTGCAGCACAAGTACATCCTAATAGCCACTGATTATTTTACCAGATGGGTGGAAGCAGTCCCCCTCAGACAATGCAATACAAACCAAGTGATATCCTTCTTGGAAATTCAAATAGTCACTAGGTTTGGTGCCCCCGAATATCTAGTTTTCGACAATGCATATTATTTCACATCCATTGATCTCACACACTATGCCCTTGAAAAAGGGATTAAACTCAAGTTTTCTACCAATTATTATCTGTAAGGAAATGGGATTGCTAAATATTCTAACAAGAACCTGATAAACATTCTAAACAAAATAGTGGCCTCTCATCATAAATATTGGCACATCCAACTTTACAATGCTCTTTGGGAAGACCAAATTAACCCAAAGGTAGCCATTGGAAATTCTCCTTACTGTTTAGTTTATGGAAAGGAAGTCATCCTGCAATCCAATCTTACTATCCCCTCATTAAAACTAGCCCAATCTATTCAAGAAGATGATTCATCCTCACTTCAATAGAGGATTGATACTTTGCTTAAGTTGGAAGGATATAGGGAAAAGTCCAAAAACCAACTGTATCAACATCAACAATTAGTTAAAAGATGGTATGATGGGAAATATTCTTCTGACATAGATTTTTCAATAGGGTATTTGGTATTGATATGGGATAAACAACATAAGGACAATAAGGAATATACCAAGTTTCAACGCCTTTGTCTAGGACCTTTCATTGTTACAGAAAATATTGGTCCTAACACTGTTCGGTTGCAGACACTGGAGGGAGTCATTGACACTTACCCGGTGAATGTTTCTCTGCTGAAAAAGTACTTTGTTTGAACAATTTGGTACCTTATGTATATATGTTTGGTGTGTGTGTTTATATTTTTCCTTTGTTTGGGTTTATTTTTTGATATTGATAGGTGTTTTAATAATGTCTACAGATTTGGTAATGGCGGCTAATCAGTTTGTCTCAATATTGTAGTACTCCGACTATTGAATACATTGTCAATTTCAACCTTTTTAGCCTATGTAAGGATTTTTTTTATATACAATCATCAACCAATAGTTTCAATATTTTAGGTTGATACATTCTCATCGTGGTCAATATCTTTACATATGCTTTATCCATGTAATTGGGGTTGTGGAGATAACCGGTTCTTCTTATCTCAAGTTTTATTAGTGAACTACATCATATCTTTATAACCTGGTCAACCTTATATTCCATGGATCATATCATAGCCACATTGAAAATAGTTTTTGTTAATGATTTTGGATTGCAAGATGGGGGGTCTTATCACAAGCCATCCCATTAGGTTCATAGATGCTTGGTGGAATGACATCTTCACCATCAAACTAGGTAGGTGGCTTTTCGTCTTTGTTGAAAGATGGAAGATCCTATCACAAGTTGACTCATTCATGATCTACAAAGCATTAGTGAGTAATTCTACTATTATTTGGATATCAAACCATGGTAGTGTCTTGCAATTCACACTCAAACAAATTATTGTTTCTCCTATAAGGAAATTGTTGTACATAAGGAAAGGGGGGTTGTATCATAAGCCAACCCTTCGATGATCATA
Organism: Pseudotsuga menziesii; assembly: GCA_001517045.1. NCBI lineage: Eukaryota > Viridiplantae > Streptophyta > Pinopsida > Pinales > Pinaceae > Pseudotsuga > Pseudotsuga menziesii. The sequence continues at coordinate 32,712 of LPNX010691268.1, forward strand.
GGTTTGATGTTGGACTGAAATTATCATTAGATTGTTACCAACCCATTATAGTTGCTTTCAACGATACAGATGGAAGACAAGGGGTCTCCTTATCTAGTTGGCTTGTTCAGTTTCCAGATAAGGCCTATGAATGGCATTGATTACCAAATTGGGGCAGGGGTCTTATGTAAATGAGGTCTTACAAGTTTTACTTAGAAAAATCTAATTAATAAATCAAGGTGATTTATGTTTGGATGTCTACGGCAGTCCTAGGTTTTCTCCCGGGTTCAACTTAAACTGTGTTCCTATGATCACCTGAAGGTAAGGGATCCTTACTATTCTTCATGCCTCTTAATCAGATTTGCATTGTCTTTAATTAATCAAGGATGGGAATGCATAAATCATTTTGGTAACTCTACTTGTTGGTTGCATTCTTATATAGACATTTTCTACAATTTTAGGTTGCCTTATTTGTTTACTGACATGTTTTTATCTATAAGGAATTTCTTATTTACAGAGATAACTGGTTTGTCCTAGCTAGTCACCATTTGTTGTAGATACAATAGATCCCATGTTTTATCCAAAACATGAGAGTCCCAATTTTATATGCAAAGGTAATGCTTAAATTCCTTAGACATTTTGGGGTTCTCATAAAGTTTATCATGGTTTGTATGTCTTTGTCAAGGTTTGATTTAGTTGACATTTTCTAAAATTTATGCATGTTTTGTGTGTTTTGGGTGAGTTGTGGAAAAGACTATTTTTTCCCAAAATTTGTCTTTCCCGCAACCCACAACCCACAATGCAGATTGCGACAGCTTGGTTTTGTGTTTGCAACTTTTCTTTCCCGCAACCCACATCCTGCAAATTGTGGATTACAGATGGCAAGAGGTAGTTTAATTTAATGGTTTGTGTTGTGTGTTTTTGTAACCCGCAATTTGTGGATTGCAAAAAAGGTTAATTAAAGTTTAATATTTTTGTATTCCCGCATCCCGTATCCCACAATTGTAGATTGTGGATTGCGGGAAGGTTAATAAAATTTAAATCTCGTGACCCGATACCGTATCCCACAAGATTTCATCCCGACCGTCTATTTATTTTAATCCTACGACCTGAATTCAACCTGCGGAAAAATATATAAATAGATGTGTTCTTTGTATTTTCTTTACCATTTTCACTTTCGAAAATTACCTTGTTGAGTGGGTTTTTACTGCGATTTTTACCATAGAGCATTTTCATAGTTTCGGTCAATTCCAGGTTTGTTTTTCTGACATTTCAACATTTTTTGTTTGTTGTTGCTTTGTTTCTTAATTGGTTTTGATTTCATGTTTATGCGTTTAAACAAAGTTTTTCAATTTTTGAAAATGGCATGAATTACCCACTGCAAGAACACTCATAAAGACATGTTGACCAAGGAACCAAACTTCGGCATTTTCTCAGACATTAGTGGTAGAATCACTGAAACTTACCAAATCAACTAGCCCAGTGTCTATTCAATTTTTTAAAATGATGACCTCTCGGATATCCAAAATTACCAGTTTGTGTACCAAAAAATTAGGTATTCTAGGCTACATGCCATTGCTTCCAAGCATGCTATCCTCCCATATACTGACACAGTCAAATGTATTATGGACCATGCAAACCCTAAATACCGGTCCTTTAATGATAGTGCAGGGTCACAGTTAGCTACCTTCCATCCTGAGGTTTTTACCAGAGCCTATGCTCTTAAACCAGTTGTGCAACCCCTTAATGCATAGTTCACCCAATCTTCTAAGAATAGGTACAATTTTAATGAAATGCTAAAATCCTCAATGAATGAACCTACCAAGTTATCACAGAGAGGGCCGACAACCTTTACCCAGTCGCCTAGTTTAGAGAACCTTATTCCTTGTTGCCAGCGATGCTATGCAGGCTTTATGGTCTTCCCAATTGTTTTGTCTTTAAATTTGAATGGGATCCTATATCCCACCATGTACTAACAACTAGTGAGTCTTTCCCATGGGCGTCTATCCTGTCATTGGATCTTAAAATGACTATCTAGGATTATCAGAAAGCTACCACTTGGAAGAAGCTGAATTTATTATTTTCGGCCTTTATCATTGATGTATTATGCACATAATTCCAATATCCCAGTTTCAGATGGAAGTAGACTTTATTGGCCCTTCGGTACCTATTTATTATTCAGCGTTGTGGGATACTAATTATGCAACTATGTTCTATGAAATCTGTGAACATTTCTTTGGTAGCATTTATTTTTCAATATTCAAATAGGAATCTCCTGCTTTTTCTGAAGAAGCTAGAACCTTCATCGCCACAATGGATGATTGGTATGTTGGTGAGTTTTTTTCATACATCATAATTTGGGGTAGCAATAATGTTCATTTGTTTCCATATATAGTTCCTAACGGGTTAGTTATTGAAGAAATATTTGTCCATACTATCATTGATGGTGTGTACAAGAAACTTGTTGGCCCTAAAAGGAAAGGCTGGCCTAATTTCCTTTGGATATTGGGCCATTAGTTGTCCCAACTTCAACTTTGGCTACAGTGTTGGGCGATCAAATCATGCTTCTTTGAAACTAGGTTTTTTTTATCAAAAGGAAACATGACCCTAAAGGGTTTCTTGATGCTCATTTCAAGAAAAACCATGTCAATATTGGTTATGTTCATGAGGAATTTCCTGATGACTCCATCTATCAAGGAGTAAATACCTTTTTTTGAAGTCTTGGCCAAGGCTAAGAGAAAGGATGAATAGAACCAAGTTTTACAACATCAACGAGAGCTTAAAACTATGATTTCGGTCTACAGAACAATGGAGCTAGACATCCTGGAAAAGGTAAGAAAAGACAAAGAAGAGAAAGAGGCTCAAGAAGCAAAGGTTCCATCAGTGATTACTTATTAGGATGGGAACAAGGGTAAAATCCCTATGGAAGACCTTCCACAAGTAACTGTTTCTCAACAATTGAAATCCATGATGCAAACCTCCTAGCAATCAAAGAAAAATTTAGCATAGATAACTTCAGTATTGGACACTAGAGTGACTGAAGCTACCAATCCTACTGCTTACATTCAAGCAACTACTGCAGCTACCCAGGTGGGTGGTGTTCAAGTAGCAGTTGAGGCTAAGTCGCTTAAGAAACATAAAATTCGGTTGTCTGCTTCTCAAAACCCTACCATAGACTTGATTGACTTTGATACTGAAGAAGAAGTGCTTACCCCTGTACATGTGGTTGAAGAAGTAACTAAGCATTTGCAAACAATTACAGATTTGTTCAATGATAATGAAATGAAATATTCTATCCCTAATCCAAAGATTATGGAATCCACTTTTGTTTCCGATTCTTCATCTTCAACATTGCTCCTCTCATCTATCCAATCTCTCTCAACTTTTCCTGTTGGAGCAATCCCATCATCCTCTCTACCATACTTTGACCTCCACATCTACTCCTATCCTAGCTATTTCAGTCCAACATCCCATACCTCCATCTACTATTGCAGAGACCCAATCTTTGAAAATTCCTCTTATTAGAATTTGAATGCCATTTAGATCTTCAAGAAGATAGTTCTAATAATGTTTGTAGAAAATAGATGGAGAATGAATATACAAACTGAACAAAACAAACCACACAAGAATTAGACAAGTATTTCTTAGGAATTTACAGTATCATCCACAATAATAAAATCTGGTGTTATAATAGTTTACATAGGAAAATAATTCAAATGCATGACATGAAATTCAAATCTATCCACTAGATGTGACTGTAGCTAACTGACCATCTAACTCATGTTGTCTCAATCAATGTCAGAGTCCAACAGATCAACTCCCATATTTCCAACAACTCAAACAATCAGTGACAGCTAGTTAACTTAGTGCAACTAAGTGTGGTAGGTGGGAAAATGTGCCTACTCCACATGCAGCCATGCATTATCCATGCAAATATTGCGCTAGCTAACTAATTGTGAACTAACTGAAAGTAACTGGGGGATAATTGAGACTAACTAGTACTAACTCCAACTAACTGAAGTAGGTTGGTGCCAGGAATCCCAGTGGATCCTAAAATGTAGGGATTGTCCTAGAAGGAACCCAAACTGATGCATGCAAATGTAGTAAGTAGCAGTGTTCCCCACACTAGAGTGACTGGTACATGTATGTCACATGCCCCAATTTGCAAAAACAATTTTATAATATTTGAGGAACATTGTGTTAAATTTTATTCTAAGTTGTAATTGATGACCCAGTGGGGTCAAGAATATTTAATGTAAATTCAGAATATTTTATTTATAAATAAATAAATGAGGAGACAACAGCTTAGGGAAGCTGTTAAAAGAGTGTTTACTGGTCAATTGGTGGAGGAGACTAGGTGGAGAGAAAATTGACATGTGGTTGCATCCTCAAACCACTTCCAACTGTTGCAAGTGGAAACTTCCCTACATTTGTGGTCATCATTCCCCAAGAAAGTGGAGTCAGAGCAGGTGGATCATTTAACGAAAACTGACCTAGAAGACCTAGGCATCTCTATAAAATTTCCCATTGAAGAGAGCTGAGGCTTCTCATTCTAGAGAAGTGATCATTCAGGGTGAATGAATTTTACTCAAGAGACATTCAATAGAGGGGAGTCTGGAGTTTGTTTGAGGGGATAACTGCTGAGATTGATCTAGTTGCAGCTTCTAAGCTAAATATCACATTGCTGAGAGTAGATTTTTATTACTAGGGTAATTGGACCAGTCAGGTGACAGAGGTCTTACAGTTTCATTCTCCACCCAGTTCTCAGCCAAGAAGACCAGGAACAAGCTCGGGGGTCCTGAGGAAGCGTTGTTTGATTGCTCTCTAGGAGTTTGGTTGGGAGGAACAACCTCCTTAAGCTATTGTCGTCTTGTCCTCAACAGGTTCTATTTATTTTTACTATCTTCAATTAAATAATTCTTAGTTTATCTATTACAGACATGTTACTGTTTAGGGTTTATGAATGAAAAGTAACTGTGTAATGTTAAGTTCAGTAAATTTATAGATTATAGTAGAAATGGAAATGATTATGTAAATAGTGAAATAGATAGAAATTAAATTTCCAAGTTGTGTTTTTCCACACCTAAACTTAGGGTGTACTCTAGCACAGTTGGATTGTTTTAGGTAAATGAAATGATTCTTTTATTGAAATGTAAACAGTAGGTATGATTCTTTATTTGAATGTAAATAGTAGATATATTTTACTTAAACATTTATGAATTTCACTGAATAGCAATGCTATGTTTGTCTGCACTTATTTACTTCAGCCAACTAAATGGGAACACATGTATAAAGAAAATAGTAAATAGTATTATTATTTCAGTATTAGTATACTGATAGAAAATAAAGATATTATAGTTAACAGTAGTAAAGTAAACACTAATATTTAAGAAAACATGTGAAAAAGAATTAATAAAACAATTTATAATATTAAATTACAGACCAGATTATGTCTTATCCATGATCTAAGGATTCTTTATAATCCTTTAATTTACAAAAATTACTGAAGGTTGATATTAACCTAGTTTTGAATATTGCCACACTAAAAACCTAAGTATTTTTCTTCACTAAAAACTAGAAGCAAAACTGTTTAGAATCTTTTCATTTCATATAGAGTTAGCATCATACTTATAACATTAAGTCATATAGTCTTTCATTATTCTATTGGGAAAACAAAGTTATTAATATTGTAAATATAAACAAGGATTTAATAAAAACTATAAGGTTAAACATCAGGTTCAAAGCAGAGTCTTGGAATTTAAATTATTATTTCACAACAGTGTTTAAAAATAATTATAATTACAAAGTATTATTAAATACGATACATATGTAAATCCTGAGCAAAATAAACCATTAATATTTAACCTTTTGCATTGTAAAACCTAAATCAAAGGTAGGCATATAGCCTGTAGAAACAATGGGTCGAAACCCCAGCCTGCTAAATAAACCAAATATACATAAGTATTTTATATTAACAGTAAATAAAATTCATTTCTGACAGGATGAGTAAAACCCAGACCACGGTCTTCATTTTCTTGAAGCTCAAATGTAAAAGGAAAACCGAAGCAAACGAGACAGAGATTACTTAAGCATCTCTGAGCACAGAGGAGGTCTTTATAAACTTAAAAATAGTATTACATCATTAAGTCGTAAGGATGAAACTGTTTCACCAAAACCACATATACATCACAGCTTCAAAAGCTTGTGCTACCTAGCGAAGTATCACATGGGTTTTAAAATAAAAAATTGGATAATAAACAACAAACTAAATATCATAACCAGCAGAGAGTTTGAAGCCATGTTTCCAACCATAGGAACCTTCAACCAACAACCCATTTCGCAAGTAGGGAGAACCCACGACGAAACCGAGGCTTACCAGTTGGAAGCCCATGAAGCTAACCGAAGCAGGAGTTGCATTCCACACAAATTCTGGAGCTGTCAGCATGAGCCTGCAAGTTTATAAACCAAACAATCTTTAAAACTCTAAATAATAATTTACTAAACCCTAACGTAATAAATAATTTGACAAAAGGAATTTCAAGTAGAGATTAAGATTTTTACCTATAAGCAAGAAGAAAACAGAGCTATGAAGTTACAACCATCCAACTCAAATGCACAAAAATGAGAAGTAAGAAAATACCCTTAAGGAAACTCTGTGACAGAGGCAACAAGAGACAATCTCAAACTCCACGATGCTAAGGTAAAGAACGGGCAGACACAAGGGTAAAACCTTTCACAGGATTCGAGCCAAGTGAAGAAGTTTAAACCACTCACACTATGTTTCCTTAACTCTCAAAAGAAAACTGAAACCACCAACCAGGAAACCATAAACCACTTGCATAGTAATGCAGGCTTAGTGCCAAAGTTTAAGGAAGAGCATGCCTCTCGTGGCCACGAGGAGTCTCATAGAGTAGCCTACAGGAAAACAAACCCTTGGAGAAAAATGCAAAAGAGTAGGGTTTCGTCGTTATAATTCAACCAATGCATGGAGGAGGCTTATCCACGTGCCCTTCCATAAATTTAACCAAGTGTGGGTCAATTTCTATAGTCAACACTGCACATTTGATTATAAAATATATCATTTCCAATAATGCAACTCATGCTATCGACTATATCATAAAAGTGCATAACATTTGCCAATAATACAAATCACGTTAGCGACCATAATATAACGTTTCATATGATTGCTCATCATGTCAAATTTTCCATCGATCATTTGGATAGTTCATATGAGTGCTTACAATGTAAATCATGCTATTGTTTATACTATGCATTAGAACTAGTATATTATAGGAACAAAACTTATAATGTATTCTACCTTTAGTTCGACCATATGATAGTAGTTGTTAGGTAGTGAGACTACCTTATATTACAAGTTAGTATTTTTTTTATAGCCTAGTATTGTAAATTATAACTCAATATAGTATTGTAACATTACAATAACAATTGGATCGTTGTTATAAACTCAATACTATGTACATAGCTTCTCCACTAGCTGTGTAAGAAGATAATCATATTTGCAAACAAATCAAATACGTTTGGTATTATTACATGAATAGTAAGGGATAAATAGAGTAATAATATAATTATATGATGATTTATTTTATAGACTGAAGAGCTCTAAACTTCTCCACATAAAGACTTGATGCTGATACAGGAAGGAGTCATCAAGAACACTGAAGACTAACCTTTGGAAAGAGTTTCTGTTAAGTAACTAATCTTTCATTGTAAACCTTACCTTTGAAAAACATAGGATTATGATCATACATAAAGAGAAGTACACTTGAGTATTACACATGACAATAGCAGTAAGATCATGAAACAGTAGAAGTAATTATATGCCAAGATTATGAGATCTATGCTCATAGTAAGAATCTATAATTGACTAGGTACTATAATATTTACGACAGAAAGAAACCTTGGAAGAATTCATTCTTGTAAATAGCATTATTTATGTTAAGGATAAAAGTCATTATGGCTTAAATTGAAATACTTTCATAGATCCAAAACAACGAAGAATTTACTTTACCTCATCGAAGTCTTGCATCTTAATAATCATTTAATATACTTGTTATAGGTGATTTTACTACACATGGTGAATCACACTTTTATGGCCTTCCTTGCTCCTATGCATACTCCTTAGACCCCATGGACCATTTTTGTTCCTTTGAAGTTTCCTTGATCATCCATAAAAACATGTAAAAGTTTCCATACATGACTTTTAAACCCTTTATCACATATATACACGGGTTTAACCCCTAAAACCGCATACATTGGGATGTGTGCAAAAGGCCAAATTCTTTTGGAGTTTTCCTTGATGTGGATCTGACTCACTTGTCTCCTGGCCTTCCATATGCCTTGAGATCACTCGGATTCAACCTTTCATTACCCCATTGAAGAGCTATATAAGGAACCCTTTGGATACATTGATGGAATGAGGAATTGAGAGCAAGAGAACTATAGTCCATTGTTGCCAGAACTTGTGCTTGAGTCTGTATCCCCTTTGTCCCTTGGAGCACTTTTGTGTTCTTCCCAAGCTTATCTTTTGCTTGTGAGCTTGCTATCGAGAGATGGAGGATTGAAGTGGTGGAGGCCCAAGTGGGGGACTTAGTTTATCCGATTTGCAAACATGCCAACAAAGGTTATATTCATTGCAATCTTTAATTTTATATTAATAGAAATATCTTTTCCTGTCCGATAATGTGTGTTTGAATGAATATTTTATCCATGGATGATTTCAAATGCTTATATGTTATTGATTATATATGCTAGAGTAGAGCTAACAAAATTATATATAGTATGCTTGTCTTGTTTATTGAATGTTGAGGAAGCAATTTATCAATTCAAGCTGAAGTTGGAAAGCTCAACGGGGATCTACATCAACCATCTGGAACAAGGTACAAATTGAGATCCTTTAATGTTAGTTGTTTGGTTTATCTTGCATATAGGAAAGGATTGATTTCTAGAGTTAAGCTGTTTGTTGTGGTACCCCAAGCTATAGGAATTTCTCTCCATAAAAAAATTGGCGACTCTGCTGGGGAGTTCCTAGTAGTTGTCCTTTGGGGGTTTTTATTGGCATTCAATGTTCTTGGATTGCTCTTATTTCTCTGTTTCTGAGTTGGGTATGGGGGCATGTTTACCTGGTAGTGTCTGATTGGTGTGAACTTTGTCTCAGTTTATCCATTTTCCTTCATTTTTATACATTTCTCTTCCTGTACGCGAGTGTTTTACTCACAGTCGTGTATACACGCGGCTTTGACTGCTGTATCCGCGTACATACGTGGTTTTACAGAGAACAGTCGTGTATGCCCTTATTTTTTCCTTCTAGAGGAATATTGATTGTTGTTGGGTGAATTTTGATGATTGCTGAGTCTCCTTTGATACTGCTAGAGTCTGTATACACCTCTGTTTCTGACCAAAGACAACTTTGTTTAGGGTAAATTTATTTCTTAAGAATGTTCTTGTCATTGCATTTTCGATTTTTTGTTTTGGGATTAGTGCATTAGATTTCTTTTAACTTAGTACTTTGTGTGAGTTCTGTTTGATTGTGCTTTCCAAGTCTGGGGGTAGTAGAATCATTCTTTTGCTTTAGTATCTCATTTTTATTCAAAAAATCCAAAAATATTTGCTTCTTTGCATCATTATGCATGGTACTTGCACTAGGTTTGCTTAGAGAAGTACTCATTAGAATTTCATATAGGAATGACTGCATTTAACATTTGAAGAAGAATTTTGCATTACACGTAGTAGCATGCCCTGCTTTTCATTTAACACAATGCATTTGCATTTATTGTTAGGTGTGCATTTTACTTCATGTTGTGTCATAACACCATTGGTTGCATGGCCATCTACCTTTTTTGAGTAAAAAAGAAAAATAAAATCAACACTTAATTAAAATAAATTACACTATTTTCTTTGATAGGGTACACCAACAAGATTAAGTTTTAGGGTCTTGGAATAGTTCATTGTGAGTAAATTCTCCAAGACGACTAAAAAACAACATGTATGTCTTTGTCCAGGTGAGAGTGTGAAATTCCTTGGTATAATTAGTGTTTCTCAGGATCCTCCTCTTACAAGGGAGTTAAGCACGAGGCAGTGTGAGTGGTTATTGATTGGGATGACCCCTAGTCATAACTGAGTCGTACCGGAGATATTTCAGGATTGTATTCGTATCTAGGGGCTCTTTCGAGAGTTTCAGGCTTTGCTACCTTGCCCATACGGTCAATCCCGCCTGCAACTATTTTCTTGAGCATTGATTATATTGAGGTGATCTTAGTTAACTTACCTAGGTTATCGAGGGGTTACTATGTAGGGGTAATTCTGCAGGTGTCCCGACCAGGTTGGAGTTGGACAGCACAGTCGCTATATGCGTTGAAGCTGAGGGCCACAATAATTGGTTATGAACCTCCGCTTGTTGTGTATGGGAGTCTCAAGCCTCTCCTAGGTGAGACATACCTACTTCATTCGAGAGCTCACATATCCTACCCTTGTTTGTTTATGATTGGATTTAGTTGTATTGGTGTATGCTCTATGCACGTTAGCTTTCCTAGAGTTTGCATAATTTAAAGAGTCTTTTTCATTTTTTTTTGAGTCATTGTGGATTCGGGTGTGGCTCCTCACCATTCCAATAATTTAGCAGGACTTCTGCCTCCTACATCTCCTCCTCCTTTGGAAGAGAGAAGAAGACGATCCGAGCGGAATCATACTCACATTGATTCACACACAATGGGAGATCATGAAGATGAAATTCCTGAGCTACCTTCTTCACTTCATGAGGTTGAAGAAGAAGACCCTATCCCTGCATATGATCCTTCACCTGATATACCTACACACTTTGGGTATGATCCTTCACACGATGTACCTACACACTCTAGGTATGATCCCTCATCCTCAGGTCGTCAGTATTGGATGCCGGGCGACGAGACTTATCATGAACCTGCAAGCACTAGTTATGGTAGTTATGATATGTATGGTATTCTGACACATGATTCGGTACCACACGCCGAGTCGGAGTTTGAACCTAACACTATGCTTGGGGGAATTCCTAGTCACTTCTATGAGGAGAGATTTGAGAACTCAAGTCACATTACACCCTCCATCCTGACGGTGGAGGTCACATCACATATTCATCCTAGACCTAGTGCTAGTGATCCTATTCGAATACTAGAGCCTAGACAAGTGACTGTAGGGAATACCACTTATGTGATTTCACATGTCCCTTCGTCCTCTATTCCTAGTTCTTCAAATGCTATTCCTCCCCCACATTCATGTGGTCCTTTGGGCCAAAATGTTTCTACGAGTCATGTGTGTACTGCTGCTACTCGTGTCATTATGTCTCAGAGTCAAGTACCTCCTGTTGTATCAGGAGGTCATATTCCTACTTTTGGAGGTCATACTGCTATTTCCGGAACATCTATTCCTACTTATGGAGTTTCTCATGGGATATATCATGGGGATTCTTATGGACCATATTATGGACCGTAGTATGCACAAAGTTATTCACCTTATGGGTACGGGTATCAACAACCCACTTACTCTCCGAATTATGACTTTGTAGCTCCACATAGTCAAGATACACCACATTTTGGTGCTTCCATGCCACCCTACATGGGTCAAATGGGAGGAGGCTACTATGGCCATGGCCATGGTAGTTACGTTCATCAATCCTATGTGAACCAAAATTATCAAGGAGTGCTTCATAGACCTGCTCAACCTAGGCTCCCTTTCCTCGCAACGTTAAATCTTCCTGTCTTGTCGAGACTAACGAATGATCCGGTATCTTATGACCTGGCTTGGCCGGCTATCCCTACGAGGCTTCCCTCGAATATTCCCAAGTGTGAGGGAAAATCGGGAGAGGATTCGAGTGAACATGTTACTACATTTCACCTATGGTGCTCTTCTAACTCCTTACACAATGATTCAATCCGTTTAAGGCTATTTCATTGCACCCTCACCGAGCCTGCTGTGAAATGGTACATAGAGCTACCTAGGGGGGCATTGATTTTGTTCGATGACCTAGATATGTCTTTTCTCAACCACTTCTAGCTACCAGTATGTTACAACGTTGGTACTGAAATCTTGTCGACATTTCGGCAAGATAAAGCCACGCATATCTCTGACCATATCTAAGAGTGGCATAGACGAAAGAGATTGATTAAATACTGCATACCACCAGAGTTTCTCCTCAAGTGATTCCTTAAATCATTACTACCTTATATAGAAAAGGATGTTTCTACATCCAGAGTTTAGAATGAGGAACAAGCCATTTTTAGGGCACAGGAATTGGACTTGATTTATGCTCAGTCTAGTTTGTTATATGAGATCATTCCTAATGCTTTGCATTCTAGTTTCAACCCTAAGGTCAAACCAGGACCACATGCCGATGGAATTGTTGGTTGTACGAGTATGAAACCTATGGATTCGGTTGTGAAAAAGGTCATTCAATTATCTATCAACCAATCAGCCTTAGGACAAGCCACAGCTTCGTCTCAACCCACCCAAATGGTGACCGTGCTTGTGGTACAATCATCGGACTAGAAGGGTAACCAACAACCTGGAAGGAATAAAAGGAAGGGTAAAAACAATTCTAAGGGTGGGAATAAGAATGAAAATGCCAACTCTAATGAAAAGAATGCCCGAAATGCTAGGGGGGAAAGAAACCTAAACGTAAGGTTAAGTTTCCTTGCAAGTTATGTAAGGATGATCACCTCACTCACTTGTGCCCTCGAATAGAAGAAGCCTCAAGATTCATAGCGCAGGGCCCAGCTATGCTGACCAACCCTTTACCTCATAACCAAAACATGAACTCGAGGACCCATGATAAATTTGGTGGGGATCAAGATCTACTAGAGGCTTGTAGTGGTCATGGTTGCATCAATATGGTGTGTGCTACTAAGGTTGTGACTCGTGCGAAGGACTATGGTTCATCACAACCAGACCTTGAAAAGGAACCTGCTGCACCTGAGAGTCCTTTGTGTATTGAAAAACCTATGGATAAACCTGAAGTTGCTCCTCACATTCCTAAGGGATTCCTTAAGCGTTCACGCCACAATCCTAATGCCCGAGCCGCCCAAAACTATTATGTTGTCGAGGATTTGGGCCAGACTCCTTGTGTGATGTCAGCACTTGAAGTACTTCAGAGTTGTCCTTCGCAAAGGAAAGCTTTTCTTTCTACTCTTGGTGTTAACGATGATAATTCTTCCTCTGTCATCAAATTTGAAACCGTGGGACTTCAGCCTCGCTTGCCTTACCATGTGTCTCTTTTGATTCATGTAGAATGTCTTAACATGACCGTCAAACACACTTTGATTGACGAAGGCGTTGTTTCTTTTGTGATGTCTTTGGCATGTTGGAAGGGTTTGGATTCCCTCGAGTTGTCTAAATATGCTACCATGTTGATTGCTTTTGATGGAAGATCATTTCGACCACACGAAATTCTTCCTTCTCTTAAGGTCTGTTTGGGAGGGAAGACCATTGCGATAGAGGTCAAGGTGGTTGATGCACCCCTTGACTGCAATTTGTTGCTGGGAAGGAATTGGTGTACAGTATGCAAGTTGTGGCTTCTTCTCTATTTCAAGTTGTATGCTTTCTGTTTAATGGGAAGATAGTTACGATTGATCAAATGTCATTCAAGAATCCTCCTATTACCACATATTTGGGAGCTTCTATCCTGATTGTCCAACACTCTCAACTAGCAACTGGGAGTGTGGGTGTTGGCATGTATCCATCCCTTATGGGAAGCTTTGGTTTTCCTGCACCCGTCCTTATGATAGGGTCTATTTATGGTGAGGTTTCATCATCTGTGAGATCGGTGTCTTTTCACACAAACCATATGGAGGATCCTTGGATTCTTCCTACACCGAATCCTTCATGTGAGTCCATTGAAACGGATGTGTCGTTGCCTGCAACTATGATAGCATATCAAGATAATCTTGGATCTATTGCAGAGCCTGGTCCTTCCTCTTCGTGGACGGAGGAGGAGGACCCTTATGTGCTTCTTTCATGGGAAATGTAGTATTCTCACACACATGACTTCCTTGATAGTGTTTTTCCTTCAGATGAGGCTATTATTGAGGCTATGTCTGGGGTTGAGCCACCTTGGGAAGAGTTGCATCATAGATCTTATTTTCTTCCTGATCTTTACCATTTGGAGTGTCAAGACTATAGGGATATTCTTAGTGAGAGAATTGGTAGTCCCATGGTTTTGTTAAGCTCTCCTGGTCCGATGGATGATGGAAACATGGCAAATATATCTCCTACCATTCCTACCAATATCTCTCGCAATCCTGGAAATATTGAGAATGTTCTCATGATGATATTCAAGAGTATACCGAGCTATTCAAATAATTTCATGATGTATTTTCTTGGTCATATGAGGAAATTCCAGGTATTGACCCTCGCATTGTTGAACATGAGATTAAAACTTATCCTGATGCTAAGCCTATTCGACAACGTTTGCATGCGGTGAATCCTAGGAAAGCACCCACAATTAAGGCTGAGATAGAAAAGCTGTTGAATTCTAGTTTTATCTATCCTATTCCCTTGACGAAGTGAGTTTCAAACCCCATTCCAGTTGATAAGAAGTAGGGAACGATCCGCATATGCACTGATTTTTGTGATTTGAATTGTTCCTTTCCTAATGATAATTTTCCCACACCATTTAACGACCAGATTTTGGATGGGTGTGCGGGAAGCGAGGTATTTTCTTTTATGGATGACTTTTTCAGATACAATCAGATACAGATTAAACCCGAGAACCAACATAAGACTGCTTTCATTTGTCCTTGGGGTACCTTTGCATATCAGAAGATGCCCTTCGGCCTTAAAAACGCTGGAGCCACTTTTCAACAGGCTATGACCTTGATCTTCCATGATCTCAAATCGATTATTGAAGTCTTTTTGGATGACCTTGCCTCTCATTCTCGTATGAGAATGCGTCATTCCTACCATTTGAGATTAGTGTTCGAAAGGTGCCGCCATTATTTGGTCAGGTTAAATCCTCACAAGTGCATCTTTTGTGTGAATTCTGGTCGCTTATTATGGTTCATTGTCTCCAAAGAGGGTATAAGAGTCAACCCTTTAAAGGTTGAGGCAATACTTCAATTGTCTCCCCCGAAAAAAATTAGACATATTCAATGTTTGCAAGGCATGGCAAATGTTTTATGGAGATTCATCATGAACTTTGCCAATTTGACTAGAGGATTTATGCATCTTTTAAAGAAGGACACTACCTTTTGCTGGAATGAGCGATCCCATGAGTCCTTTGATGTGCTTAAGTGAGCCTTAGCATCAGCCCCTGGTGATTAGTCCACCTGACTATAGCCGTGACTTTCTACTTTATCTGGCCACATCCATGGAGACGATTGGTATGGTTTTGGTTCAAGAAGATGAGGAGCTCTAGGAGCATGTCATATATTATCTGAGATGGAACCTTATATATGAAGAGATCTGTTATTCCCATGTGGAGAATCTTGCCTTAGATACCGTTCATGTGGTTCAAAGATTGAGACACTATATTCTTCTTCGCCAAACCTTGGTGGTTGCCCATGTCAATCCATTTCAGTTTGTTCTCATTATAAGGATGATAGGGGGAAAGTATAATAAGTGTATTATCATCCTACAAGAATTAGATCTTGAGTTTGTTTCAGCAAAATCGAAGAAATCATTGATTTTTACAGACCTTATATCTGATTTCCCAAGTGAGGAGGAGGAGGAGTCTTGTGAAGATACGTTTGTCAATGAGCACATCTTCTTAATCTCAACTTTGGATCCATGGTATGGAGACATTATCATATATTTACAAACATTGAAGGTCCCTATTCACCTTTCATGGGATGAACGATGATGGTTACACCACATTTCTAAGAATTACCTCATAGTGGATAACACATTGTACTTCCGTGGGGTAGATTCCATTTTACGTCGTTGTTTAACTCATGAGGAGGCTGAGCTTGTGCTGAATGATTGCCACGGAGGGGCATGTGGTGGTCATTTATTTGGGCTTTCTACATCCGAAATAATCTTGAGAGCGGGTTATTTCTAGCCATCGATCTTTAAAGATTATGTTAGTGCGATCAAGAAGTGCCACCCTTTCCAGGTGTTTGCACGTAATATGCGCTCATTTCCTACCCCGTTACATCCAATTATCACCACCAGTCCCTTCAATAAGTGGGGGCTTGATTTCGTGGATTGCAACCTAGCTTCAGCTGGGGGGCATCATCATATTATCGTGGCTATTGACTACTTCATAAAATGGGTTGAGGCTATGCCTATAGTTAAATCTGATGGTGAGATAGCCGCACACTTCGTATTCAGCCAGATTATTACTCAATTTGGTATTCTAAAAGAGCTTGTCACTGACCATGGTAGGCAATTTTAGAATCGTATGATGGAAGAGTTGGCCTCGAAGTTAGGGTATAAGCAGGAGCATTCTTCTTCTTATTACCCTCAAGCGAATGGACAAGTTGAAGTAGTGAACAAATCACTCAAGTCTATTCTCCAACGAACCATCACACAAAGCAAGACCAATTGGCATATTATGTTATATCCTGATTTGTGGGCTTATAGGACCATGGTTAAGACTACCACCGATTTTTCTCCATATCATCTTGTACATGGAGTGGAGTCTGTACTACCGGTTGAGTGCAAGATCCCTTCGTTGAAGCTAGACATAGAGCTCTTACTGGACACTTCTCCATTGGAGGAATGTTTGGTCCATTTAGAGAAGCTTGATGAGTAGCGTCGAGATGCTTTAGTGGCTCTAGAAGTGAATAAGCATCACGTTAAGGTCCAGTATGATAAATCTATCCATCCAATGAGTTTTAGTGAAGGAGATTTGGTCCTTTTGTGGTATCAATCTAAAGAACCCTTGGGGGCAGGAAAATTCAACCCCATGTGGCATGGTCCTTACGTGGTTAAACATGTGTTATAGAAGGGTGCTTATGAGCTAGTAGATTATGAAGGGACGGCCTTGGCGGAGCCTAGAAATGGGATCTATCTTAAAAAGTACTATGCATGATTTTCAGCCAGGGATGACTATTGTATATTATTGTACAGCATTTCTGCATAGTTATGTCTTTCTTATGGTGATCGGGTTTGTTGATTAGCTTCCATTTCTTATGGAAGATGTCAAGGGAGTCTTCCATCGATATAGGATTTGCGGATGGTGCAATCCATCACACTCAACACTTAGCCTCTGTTGCTTGGGTGATTTATACTCCTACGGGTCAGGTATTGTCTTCAGGAGGTGTATGTTTACGGCCCTCTTCAAACAATGTTGCTGAATATAGTGTTGTTATCGAGCTTTTATGGGATGCCATTTTACATGGTGTTCTCTCTCTTGAGGTATGTCTTGATTTGGAGTTAGTAGTGTCACATCTTAATGTCTTGTATCATGTTAGAGATCCAACATTATTACGGATATTCTTACGTGTGAGATTGTTAGAACGACAATTTGAAAATATAACATACATACATGTTCCAAGAATTTATAATCAAGTTTCTGACTCATATGCTAACTACGTGTTAGATTAGCATTTGTTTCATAGACAATAATCTCATCACAAACATACATTTTTACACATGTAAATAAATAAACAGATCATCATAAAAGTTTTTCATTAAAATATCCAAAATGTGGTAATACATAGTGTCATAATACAAAAATGGGGCTCTCAAGCCACCAAAATATAAATACATGGTAGTACAAAATGTATCACTCCCAGGTATCTAAGCCTGGGGAGGAGGAGGGGGGTTCTGATCATGGAATGCCACCACAACTCTAGCTAGCTGTATAAATAACTGCACCCATGCTCATGGCACACCCACCACCTGACGCTGCATGGCCTTAGCCAGGTCTTCGACCTACGCCATGGGTACCCTGTGTGTTAGCCTCATGAAGTTGGTATGAATGCATTGGAGCATCTGCTCCGCATCCACACCCGTAATGTCATCTCCTCTTCCCCTTCGCCTATGGCGAGGGAATCCTTCAGGCCACTGTGGTCCTACATCTACATATATGATAGGATGTCACTATGTGTTGTCATGCAAAAACAGGTCTTTTTTGATTCCGCATATCAAAAAACACAAAAAAATTAAATAACTCAAAAATTTTAAAAATAGGGTTGCGATTCATTACCAATGTCACCGTATGCCAATCCTAGTGGTAATGGCATGTCGGGGTCTCCCCAGAAAATTATCCCCGCATAGGGGTAATCATCGATGGCAACTATCTGCCATCGCCACCATGGAAAGAAATCAACTGGATAGGGGTTGGACACCCTACCTCCACCCAGTTTGCGCATCACATCTTTCCAATGGTGTTGGGCCAGATCTCGAACCCCGTGAAGAGGAACGTCAACTCTAGGGATCAATCCTGAAACACACTCAAAGAAAAACGTGCTCAGTATGCTACTGAAACTGAAGTTTCATACTTTACCCATCTTGCACTCACTGAGCTGGTGTTTCATGTTTCCCAGTAGTGCAGTGCTCCAAGCATACACAGTGGGTCTCATGCACTCCATTGCATAGAACATCAGAGGCCGTGAGGCCTAGTGGAGTGAAGCTATCCCTACTATCCTGCCCAGTGTCAGTAGTATGGCCTTTAGGCGTAGCACCTGTATGGAGTTAGTTGGGATCTGACTCCTGACCTTCTCCATGTTTGGATAACAATACACAGCTATGTACTCATCAATGGTGAGGCCATCTCCAGGACTGCGAGATCGTAGGTTCACCACTTCCCCCCGTCGGGAAAGTCCAGTAATAAAGTATATGTCCTCCACTTCTATGGTGAGGGACATCCCATAGATCTGGAAAGACTTTGAGTCAAGATCCCAGTAGTCTACTAGGATCTGCAACAGTCTTGGTTTGGCTCTTAAGCCACCAAGACACCAAAATTTGTAGATCCTGCATGCACGAAGAGCTTGTTGTGCCATTAGATCACCACATACTGCTTCTTCTACATCCCCGTGCTCATGTTCTCTCCATTCTAGAACAATCCTGCATGTTTAAATCAAGTTTGGGTCATTATAAATCCTTAAAAAACTTGACTGTGGCCGCATACGTGACTGTTTGCTAAATAGCTGCGTATGTACGCGACTTTGAGGGTTTTATTCACGTATATTCAGCCCTATACATGGAAAAATCCTTGATTTTTGTGTGGGCCGAGGTGCACACTTTAGGGTGGACTATAAATCCAAATTGACCATGGAAAATTGAAACTTTTACATGAAAATGAAAGAGCAAGGCATGGGAAATTATCTGGAAAAAACGGTGGCAGATTCCGTCGGCTAGATCTCCCAGAATTCGCATTTGAAGTTTTGAGCTCAATTGGGTAAAAATTTCAAATGTTATATAATGTTTTGAATTTTTTACTATTTATAGAAAATTTTCAAATTTTTGAAAATTTTTACCCCCTTTTCCATAGTTTGGACCATTTCTAATCCTTTTGGACCGTTTTTTAACTAATATATGATGTAGCAGACCGTTTTGAGCGCCGTTTCGACCATTGTTCGTGCGGATTTCAGGTATCATGTCTAAACTGGCATTAGGTTTCACCACCATTTGCATTTTGCATGACCTTATGACCATTTCATCATAACCGTAGGTACGAACCCATTCTATCTTGTCACGGAACCTTCTTGCTATTTAGAAGTGGTATGATTTGAATGGCAGAGATTGACCTTACATGGGTACCCTAGTTAGCTCCTTATTTGCATTTGGTGCACATGCTGACAATTTTTTCCTTTAGGGTGTGGGATTCCATTGTATAGTATTTCCATGACATTTAGCAAGAGCCTCATACTCTTCTTGATCTTTTTCTGGCCTATTTCCCCCGGACTCCCTTATGTCAAGTTGTAATTGCATTTTCATGAGCTTTGCCTACCTTAGTGAACCTTATGTTGGCTTCCCTGACTTTGAGTATCAGCCATATAGCCCGAGCTTGTCTCATGTCTAACCATGCAGAGCCATTTTATATATCCTTTGTAGCTTGGTTCCCTATTTTTACCAGGAGGGGACTTTCCCCTGAGTGTCACTATCCTACACATGTATCCTTACATTGAGCATAGGTATGTTCCACTACTTGGAACTAGTTTGTTTTCCCATTTGACACTCATCTCCTCCTAGTCTGTAACTTTAAAGTAGTTTTATTCTTTTTCAAGCTTTTCAAATATTTGAAAAGGTCCAAAAAAAAAAAAATTAAAAAACCAAAAACCAAACAAGGAAAGATGTTATCTTTGGCAGCAGTCGAGTCATGTCGCCTTCGAACAGAGCATTGTATATCACATCCATTGGTTGGGTTAATAGTTTTAATTTAGGAGCTGTACTCGTTTATCTGAGTTTATCTCCACCGACTGGTTAAGCTTCTAGTCCCTATGGAGCCTTTATCGATGCCTCCTGTGTCGCAGAGATGTCCCAATTTTTCATATCGGGTTTATGCTGCCTATATTCAGTCACCATTCACCACTATGCTCTTGTTCAAAGAAAGTTGAAACCTAAGTCAGCCATTACTCAGTTATCTTGACTTTGCATGTCAGCCATTCCCGATACAGTTACTGGTTTGTGCACCTTATGATCGAGTCCTTCCACATCATACAGCTTTGTTGAGTACCTCATGTTGGATGATGGGGGATTCCTTAATGCCCTCCTTCCAGCAGATTTCATCCCATCGAATTCAGATCATTTATTCTAGGATAGGAATCTAGAGTCATCTTTGAGTGCCTTGAGACTTGTAGTCATCAGTGGCAGGTTCTCTCGCCATCAATAGTTTTTTGGGAATACATCAATGTCCCCTGATCGATGGATTCTCTCAAGTGTTCGACCTCAACACATTTATTCACACTTGTTAGTTTGCACTCTAGTACCTTGATTCCCATTTTCATTATCAGTGGGTGATCTCGCGTCTGTTAACGATATACATCAATGAACGGTAATCAGACGATGGACTACTAGGTTCGACCTCGACACCTCTATTCACATAGTAGGACATGTACTCGTAGCGATGTATGTAGAAGACCTTCCAGATTGGTGGCATCTCATATATGCTACCTCCTTGATCGTGCTAGTGTTCATGAGATTTCAGCTCTCATGACTTGATTCTAGTATATGTCAGACATTTCCAGCCATTATGGAGATCTTGATCTGTTATATATCTTCAGTCTTCATGGAGATCATGGTCCTTTGTATATCTTCATCATGGAGATTCTGATCTATGTATATTATATGTGGCGATGACCACATATGTCATATTGTATCATGCCTATTCATGGCCATTCTAATCTTATGTATCCAGGACTGCTATATGTATTTGCAGTTATATTCATAGTTGTATCATTGTATAGTGCTGGTTGGATGGCTGGTTCTTCCACTGGGTTCTTCATCACTTCATTTCTGGGATGGACTTATAATGTATTTCGGCCATTGTATGACCCCTCTGACCTCACACATTAGGGGGCATCTGTTATAGATGATTTTACCACACATGGTGAATCACACTTTTATGGCCTTCCCTGCCCCTATCTAGACTCCTTAGACCCCATGGACCATTTTTGTTCCTTTGATGTTTCCTTGATCATCCCTAAAAACATGTAAAAGTTTCCATACGTGACTTTTAAACTCTTTGTCGTGTATATATGTAGGTTTGACCTCTAAAACCGCGTACATCGGGATGTGTGCAAAAGGCCAAATTATTTTGGAGTTTTCCTTGATGTGGATCTGGCTCACTTGTCTCCTGGCCTTCTATATACCTTTAGATCGCTCAGTTTTGACCTTTCATTACCCCATTGAAGAGCTATATAAGGAACCCTTTGGATACATTGAAGGCATGAGGAATTGAGAGCAAGAGAACTATAGTCCATTGTTGCTGGAACTTGTGCTTGAGTCTGCATCCCCTTTGTGCCTTGGAGCACTTTTGTGTTCTTCCCAAGCTTATATTTTGCTTGTGAGCTTGCTATCAAGAGATGGAGGATTGAAGTGGTGGAGGCCCAAGTGGGGGACTCGGTTTCTCCGATTCACAGACATGCCGACAGAGGCTATATTCATTGTAATCTTTGATTTTATATTAATAGAAATATATTTTCCTATCCAATAATGTGTGTTTGAATGAATATTTTATCCATGGATGATTTCAAATGCTTATATGTTATTGATTATATATGCTAGAGTAGAGCTAACACAATTGTATATAGTATGCTTGTCTTGTTTATTGAATATTGAGGAAGCAATTTATCAATTCAAGCTGAAGTTGGAAAGCTCAAAGGGGATCTACATCAACCGTCCGGAATAAGGTACGAATCGAGAGCCTTTAGTGTTAGTTGTTTCGTTTCTCTTGCATATAGGAAAGGATTGATTTCTGGAGTTAAGCTATCTGTTGTGGTACCCCAAGCCATAGGAATTTATCTCCGTAACAATACTAGCATCTTATCATGCTAAAGAAGTACTTCTCAACTTAATTCAAAATAAGCTTCTACTTGATCATACACTTACCTGCTAAACCTGTAAGAACCAACAGTCGATTTGAGTTAGCAGAATGCTAAGTAAGCCCCGATTTCAAACATGGTTTCTCACCTACTTGAAAAAAAGTAAATCATTAGTACAGCTAGCAGCAACTAAATGCAAGTCATTTTTATCTAACTTATAAAAATTAAAGTTGTATTAGTTTTTCTGTATTTTAAACTAATCCTTAAAAATTTGTTAAACTGTTTCATTTTCTGCTAACCGCTGGCAGTTACTAAACTGTGATTTAAGACATTTTATGTCACTTTAAAAAATTTAAATTTTTATGAAATTTTGGGTTATTACAAGGTTCAAACACTAGGGCTTGTTGAAGCTCAACTTGCTTATATGGAACAGTAAATTTAAATCATTTTGCTAATGTTGTTTTCTTTGAATGATATAAATAGAGAAATTTGTTTCTGAGTTTAACAACAGGTATAGAAATATTGGAGGAATATGAGGAAGAGGAATCTCCTTATATTGAACAAGATAATCTACTCAGAGAACCTATACAAGAAGACATAACCACTAATTCTTCAGAACTATTACAAACAGTAAAAGAATTAAAATCTGAAATGGAATCTATTAAGAAAGAAAATGAGAGGATTCTGAGAGCTCAGGAGGAGCTGAATCAAATCTTAATAGAAATATTTCATACAGAGGGAAAGGGTAAAAGAGTTGATTCAGAAGATATAAGTTATCAACATAAGTATAAAAAGACTAAACAGATTAAAAATAAAAGTAGCTCATCTTATGAAGTATTTGGTGATCAATGTAACTCTCATTATATTAGTGACAGTAGTGAGGATAACCACCATACTAGGAAAAGAAAATATAAACCTTATGAAGAAATATCTGGGGATTTTAAGAAGATCAAGCCGCCAACATTTAATGGAGAAACTGAAAAGGGGGAGGAAGCAGAATCCTGGTTATCCACGATGAAGAATTACTTCCATATTTATAACTATTTTAACCAATTAAAGGATAGGATGGCTATTTATAATCTTACAGGGAAAGCTGATATATGGTGGAAACATTTAAAGAGAGTGAAAGGTATAAGAGAGAAGAACATAAATTGGAGTACATTCAAGAAATACTTCAAAAATAAATTTTTATCTGAATAGTACTATGAAGAAAGGGCTAAAGAATTCTATGAGCTAAAACTAGGTACAATGAATATGAAAGCATTGAACAGTAAGTTTTAAAGTCTGCTTAGGTATGTGCCATACATTGTGGATGAGATGCCGAAGGTACAACGGTTTCTCAGCTATTTAACTTATCACATAAAGGATAGGATTGACTCATGACAATCCAAAAACCCTCAAAGAAGCCATGAGGAAAGCGAATTTATGTTATGAACAAAATTGTAAAAAGGAGAGTATGGCCAACTGGAAGGCCAAAAGGAATAATAATTTTGATCAAAAGAAGAGAGATTTTGTGCCTAATCAGAATTCTAAAAATAATAATACCAAATTTTTTTCTAATAATAATAATTCACAGAGCAATCAGAACAATCTAAAGAATAAAGAGTCTGCTAACAATCATAGTAATTAAAAAAATAAATTTGAACGAAAAGAACCCATAAAGTGTTGGGAATGCAATGGTCCACATTATGCCTCAGTCTGTCCCAATCGGAAAAAGACTGTCAGCAATATCCACACAATGCAGGAGGACATGACTGTTGGTGATTTAGTGAGGACTATGCCCAGGATCAATGCAGCTTTGGAGAATCGGTAAGCAGACTATCAAACTTCCATGGTGGAAGTAGAAGGTAAGATAAATCAAACACCCATATCTATTTTAATTGATCCAGGAGCTAGTTTAAGCTATATTTCTCTTAACTTGTGTTACGAAGAGAAATTCCTATGGCTTGGGGTACCACAGCAGGAAGCTTAACTCCAGAAATCAATCCTTCCCTATATGCAAGAGAAACCAAACATCTAACACTAAAGGATCTCGGTTCATACCTTATTCTTGACGGTTGATGTAGATCCCCATTGATCTTTCCCAATATCGCTTGTATTAGCAATCTGCTTCCTCAACATTCAACAAACAAGAAAAGCATGCTATATATAATTGTGTTAGACCTACTCTGTCATATATAATCAATAACATATAAGAATTAAAGCATCCATGGGTCAAATACTCATTTAACTACACAATATTGGATAGGAAAAAATATTTCTATTGATATAAAACAGAGATTACAATAGTGACAACCTTTGTCGGCACGTCTATGAATCAGAGAAACTGAGTCCCCCACTTGGGCCTCCACCACTTCAATCCTCCATCTCTCAATAGCAATCTCACAAGCAAAAGGAAAGCTTAGGAAGAACACAAAGTGCTCCAAGGGACAAAGGGATGCATACTCAAGTATAAGCTCCAACAACAATGGACTATAATTTTCTTGCTCTTCAATTCCTCCCCTTTTCAATGTATCCAAAGGGTTCCTTATATAGCTCTTCAATGGGGTAATGGAAGGTCAAATCCGAGCAATCTCAAGTCATATGGAAGGCCAAGAGACAAGTGACTCGGATCCACATCAAGGAAAACTCCAAAATCATTTGGCCTTTTGCACACATCCTGATGTACGCGGGTTTAAGGGTCAAATCCACGTATATACGCGAGAAAGGGATTAAAAGTCATGTATGGAAATTATTGCATGCTTTTAGGGATGATCTTGGAAACATCAAAGGTACAAAAATGGTCCATGGGGTCTAAGGAGTCACTTGTCTAATCTCTGATTTTATTAATAGAAATATCTTTTCCTATCCAATGATGTGCATTTAAATGAATATTGAATCCATGGATGTGTTTAATTGCTTATGCATTATTGATTATATATGCTAGAGTAGGCCTGACACTATATTATAAATAATGCTTTCCTTATTTTCTGTTGTTGAGAGTAAATTGCTAACGCAAGCGGGATTGATAAAATCTCAATGGGGATCTACTACAATCATCTGAATAAGGTATGTTTTGAGATCCTTTAGTGTTATATGTTGTATTTCTCTTACATATTGGGAAGGGATTGATTTCTGTGGTTTCTCTATCTGTTGTGGTACACCCCAATCCATAGGAAGTTTTCTCTGTAACAGAATTGGTGACTTTGTTGGGGAGATTCCTAGTTGTTTTTCTTTGGGGGTTTTCGACATTCAATGTGCTTGTATTGCTCTGATTTGTCTGTTTCTGTGTCGGGCCTGGGGGCATGATTGCCAAGTAGTGTCCTGTATAAGTAAATTTTTTCTCAGTTTGTCCATTTACCTTATTTTTATATCTTTTTCTTCTTGTACGCACGTTTTGCTTTCAAAGTCGCATGTACATGCGGGTTTTCTTGGAATAGTCATGTATGTACGCAGGTTTACTGAGAACAGTCAGGTATGCCTTGATTTTTTTATTTTTTGGGAAGATTAAGTATTATTGGGTGAGTTTGGATGATTGCTGAGTCTTCTTTGATGCTTTTGGAGTTTGAATCTCCCCTCTGTTTTTGACCAGAGACTCTTTCTTATTTGATTTTTTGAAAATGTTCTTGTCATTTCATTTTATATTTTTTGTTTTGAGATTAGTGCATTAGGTCTCTTTTTCCTTAGTACTTTGCTTGGCTGCTATCTGTGAGTGGTTGTAGAGTCTGAGGGTGGTAGAGTCATATTTTTCTTTTTATATCATTTAATTCAAAAATACAATTTTTTTTTGCTTGTTGCATAGTTATGCATTCTTTGCATTTTTCATTAGCATGGTACTTGCATTAGGTTTGCTTGGTGAATATTAGTTAGATTTGTTGATGTAATTGTAACTTCGGAATGTATTCACTTGTATTTCTTATGTATTGTACCCCGATGTTTATTCTGGGATGTGTCTGTAATGTAATTGAGTCATGTCATGCCCCGATGTTCCGATCAAGAGTTTCTATAATGTAAACAAGTCATGTCAAGTCAATGTGGGTAACCCTCCTATTGTTTAAGGGTTAAAGTCCCCACAGTTCCGGGGCACTAGGGTTGTTAGACTCACTTAGTGAAGTCGGCCCTAGTAGGGTTTAGTCAAGTCAGGAATTAGTATAAATACAGAGCTAGCCTCTCTATTTATCACACACTCACTCACACTCAGTTGTAGCGCATAGCTGAGGAAGAAGAAGACATTGGGGCTAGGAAGAAAGAAGGTTACTGTTGTCGGGAGATCATCTTACTGTTTTGGGTTTTACTTTTGGTGTTGATTCTATCTCTAAGGAAGTTGCGGGGTTTTCTCCATTTATGGTTTCCCTGAGGAAAAACACTATGTTCATTGTCTCTTGTGTTTGATTGTTGTTCTTGTTATTCTCTTAGTTAAAGATCCTAATATAATGCTAGCTTAATGTTAAAAATCTAACAAGATTTTCATATAGAAATGATTGCATATGCATTTGAAGGAAAAAGATTCTCTTCACATAGTAGTGTACCCTGTTTTTCATTCGACACAGTGCATTTGCATTGATTGTTAGGTGTGCATTTTACTTCTTGTTGTGTGATAACATCATTACTTGCACGACCATTTACCCTTTGAGTAATAAAGCCAATTAAAATCAACACATAATAAAATGAATTACACTCTTTTCTTTGCTAAGGTGCACCAACAAGACTAGGTTTTAGGGTCTTGGAATAGTTCATTATGAGTTAGTTCTCCAAGACCACTAAACAAAATAATTAGGTGTCTGTCTAGGTGTGAGTGTGAAATCCTTTATATAATTAGTGTTTCTCAAGATCCTCCTCTTATAAGGGATTTAAGCACGAGGCAGTGTGAGAAATTATGATTGGGATGACCCTTGATTGTGATTGATTAGCACCGGAGATATTTCCAGGATTATATTCATATCTGGGGGCCTTTGAGGTATTGGCTAGTGCACCCCTGGGGTACTAGTTGTGATTTCAGGCTTCGATCTTTGTTACCCTATCCATATGGTCAATCCCTCCTATGACTGTCTACCTGAGCATTGATTATATCGAGGTGACCTTAGTTTCCTTACCTATGTTATCGAGGGGGTATTTGCAGAGGTTATTCTATGGGTGTCTTGGTCAGGTAGGGGTCGAACAACACAGTTGCTATATGTGTTGAAGCTTATGGCCACTATAATTGGTTACGAACATTCACTTGTTATGTATAGGAGTCTCAAGCCTCTCCTAGGTGAGACATACCTTGTTCATTCAGGAGCTCACATATCCTACCCTTGGTTTGCTTGTGATTTGGCTTTACATTTTTAGGTGTATGATCTGTGCATGCTAGTTGGCCTAGGGTTTGTGTAATTAGATCAAGGCTTTTTATTTTTTGAGTAATTGTGGATTTGGGTGCGAAAACTCGTTGTTCTTGTTGTTTAGTAGGACTTCCACCTTCCACGTCTCCTCCTCCTTTGGGAGAGAGAACCAGATAGTTCAGGAAGATTACTTCTCACTTTGACTCACACACCATGGGAAATCATGAGGATGAGATTCCATAGATGTCTTCTCCACCTCACGAGGTTGGGGAGGAAGATCCTACTAGAACATATGACCCTTTACATGAACATCCTTCATGATCTGGTTATGATCCCTCATTCACAGGTCGCCAGTATTGGTTTATGGGCGATGAGACTCACTATGAACCACAAGCACTAGTAATGTTAGATATGGCAGACCTGATATTCCTGAGCTCGATCTGGCATATCATTTCGAGTCGAAAATTGACTCTCGTACTACACCTGGGGGCACTCCTACTCTTTTCCATGCGGAGAGGTTTGGGGGCACTAGTCACATTGTACCTTCCATCTCGGTGGTGGAGGTGTCTTCACATGCTCCTCTTAGGCCTAGTGTTAGTAATCCTATCTAGATACCAAGACCGAGATGAGTGAACATTGGGAACACCACTTACATTCCTTCACATGTCCCTTTGTCTTCGAACCGCATTCTTTGAATGTGTTTTTAATGACTCATCCTCCCCCTAATTCACGTGGGCATTTAGGCCAGAATGTTGCTACTATCCATGTTCATTCTACGATTGCTAACACAGTTGTATCTTAGAGACTAGTACCTCCTGTTATGTCAATTGGTCATGTACCTATTTTTGGATCATCTCATGTTCCACCTCATGGAGCTCCCCATATACCAACCTATGGACCTTCGCATGGTACATCCCTTGGAACACCTTATGGAGCCTCTCATGGACATTCTTATGGACCACAGTATGGACAAAACTACCAACCCTATGGGTATGGGTATCAACAAACCACTTACTCTTCTAATTATGGAATTGTAACACCTCATAATCAAGGTACCCCACATCACAATGCTTCCATGCAACCCTACATGGGTCAAATGGGAGGAGTTTATTATGGCCAAGGCCATGGTATTTATAGCAATCAACCTTACATGAATCAAAACTATCAAGGAGCATGGAATCGACCGGCTCAACCTAGGCACCCTTTCCTTGCAACATTGAACTTACTTGACTTGTCGATATTGATGAACAATCTTGTGTCTCATGACCCGGCATGGCCGGCAGTCCCTACCAAGATTTCTTCAGACATTCCCAAGTTTGAAGGTAAAGCTGGTCATGAAGATCTTGATGAGCATGTCACCACTTGCTGCCTTTGGTACTCTTCAAATTCCTTACATGACGATTCCATTCCTTTGAGGCTATTTCAATGCACCCTAACGGGTCCTGTGGTGAAATGGTATATAGAGTTACCAGGGTGGGCTTATGCTATGTTTGATGATCTTGCTCTGACTTTCCTTAATCATTTCTAGCTACCCGTATGTTACGACGTCGGTACCGAACTCTTGTCGACCTTCTGGGAAGATAAAGCCACACACATTTTGGATCATATTCAAGAGTGGCATAGATGGAAACGATTAATCAAATATTTTATACCACCAGAGTTTCTTCTTGAGTGGTTCCTCAAATCATTGTTTCCTTAAATCATGAAGGATGTTTCTACATCTGAAGTTCAAAACGAGGAACAAACTATTTTTAGGGCACAAGAGTTGGATTTGATCTATGCTCAATATGTACTTTTGTATGAGATTATACATAATGCTCCTAGATCCAATTTCGACCCCAAGGTCAAGCTTGGGCCACATGCCGATGGTATTGTGGGTTCTACAAGTACCAAACCTGCAGACTCGGTTATGAAACAAGTGAGCCAATTGTCAATTAACCAGTCTGCATTAGGACAAGCTATGGATTCGTCTCAACCTACCCAATCAATGAATGTACTTTTCATGCAATCATCGAACCCGAAAGGAAACCAGCAGAAAAAGGAAAAAATAATCGTAATGCTGGGAACAAGAACAAAAATGCTAATAATAATGACAAGAACACTAATGCTTGGGGGGACAAGTAGTCTAAACATAAGGTGAAGTTTCCTTGCAAGTTATGTAAGGACGACCATTTCACTCACTTGTGCCCTCGTATGGAAGATTCCTCGAGGGTCATAACACAGTGCCCAACTGTGTTAACTAATCCTTTACCCAACAATCAAAATATGAAGTCGAGGACCGTTGACCCTGGTTTTGCATCGAGAGGAAATCAAAATATATCGTTAGCCAATAGTGGTCATGGTTGGATCAACATGGTGCATGCTACTCAGGTTGTACTCATGCAAAATATTATGGTTCGTCATAACCAGACCTTGGGAAAGAACCTTCCCCACCCGAGAGCCCTTTGCGAATCAAAAATCCTACGGATAAACCTGAAGCTCCACCTCGCATTCCTAAGGGAGTCTTGAAGCATTCGGGGCACAATCCTAATGCCCAAGCCACCCATAACTATTTAGTTGTTGAGGATTTGGGCCAGAATCCTTGTGCAATGTCTGCGTTATAAGTGCTTCAGACGTGTCCTCCGTAGAGGAAAGCCTTGTTGTCTGCTCTTGGGGTTAGTGACGATAACTCTTCTACCATGATCAAATTTGAAACCATGGGAGTATAGCCTCGCTTTCCTTACTACATCTCTCTTTTGATTCATGTAGAGTGTCTTAACAACACCATCAAGTGTACTGTCATTGATGAAGGCGCTCCTACTTTCGTGATGTCTTTGTCATGTTGGAAGGGTTTGGGTTCTCCCATGTTGTCTCAATCCACCACTATGTTGATAGCTTTCGATGGTAGATTGTTTTGGTTGAATGAGATTCTTCCTTCTCTAGAGGTCCAATTGGGAGGGAATATCGTCGTGATAGATTTTGAGGTGGTTGATGCGCCCCTTGACTACAATATTTTACTGGGTAGGAATTGGATGTATAGTATGAAGGCCATATCTTATTCCCTCTTTCGAGTGATATGATTTCCATTTAATGGGAATATTGTTACAATTGATCAAAATTCATTCCATAATCTGAGTGTCAATGCATCACTGGGAGCTTCTATCCTGATTATCGATCATTCTCAGCCGGCAACTGGGAGTGTGGCCGTAGGTATGTATCCTTCTGTTATGGGAACTTTTAGTTGTCCTGCGCCCGTTCTTATGATTGGGTCTAGTTTTGATGGGGCTTAATCCTCATTGAATTTGATGTCTTTTTGCACTACCCATATGGAATATCCTTGTATTCTTCCTTCATCGAGTACTTCGAGTGTTCCTGTTGAGACAGACGTGCTGTTGCCTGCAACAATGGTGGCGTATCAAGAGAATCTTAATCAGGTTGCAGAGCCTAGTCCTTCCTCTTTGTGAACGAAAGAGGAGGACCCATATGTGCTGCATGCATGGATAGTAGAGTCATCTCACTCACATGATTGCCTTGATGATGTTTTTCCATCAGATGAATCTATTCTTTAGGCCATGTTTAGGGTTGAGCAACCTTGGGAAGAGTTGCATCATGGATCATATTTTCTTCCTAAGCTCGATCATATGGAATGTGATGACTTTAGGGATATTCTTAGTGAGAATTTTGGTAGCCCCATGGTTCCATTAAGCTCTCCTGGGCAGATGGATGATGGAAACATGGCTAATTTATCACAAACCATTCTTATCAATATTTCTCGTGATCCTAGCAAGGTTGAGAATGTCTATATTGGGGCGGGTTCATTAGAGGAAATTTGGGGTCTAAAATGGGCCTTATAAGAAAACAAACCAACAATAAATTTTGTGATTTGTAATTCAAGAACCAATAGAATTTCAATAAAATGAGTCAACCATAATGGTTGAATTGACATATTTGTCATAAAAGAAAACTACTTTTTTGTTCGTATTTTTGGCATATCTCCTTGCGTTTTTACTCAAATTTCAAGCAGGGAATCTCGTTGGATGTGGAATTTAATTCCAAACCCAACGAGTACCCACACTGCATACTTTTGATGAACTCCGCTACCCTAAAAACAAGAAATACCTAAAAAAACATGATGATGACATCATCACATTTTTTTAGGTATTTCTTGTTTTTGGGGCAGCAGGGTCTGTTAAAAGTATGCACTCGTTGGATTTGGAAATAAATTCCACATCCAATGAGATATACTGCTTATAATTTGAATAAAAACAGAGGGAGATATGTCGAAAATACGAACAAAAAAAGTAGTTTTTTTCATTCTTCCTCCAAAATTAATAACTATTATTTTATTATTTTCCTTAGGAGGCCCATTTTAGACCTCAAATTTCCTCTAATGGTTCCCTTGATGAGATCAAGGAGTATACCGAGCTGTTTAAAGAGTTTGTGACATATTCGCTTGGTCATACGAAGAAATGTCAGGTATAGACCCTCATATTGTCAAACATGAGATCAAAACGTATCCAGATGCAAAACCGGTTCAACAACATTTAATGTAGTGAATCCTAGAAAAGCACCCACTATTAAGGCTGAGATAGAGAAACTATTGAAAGTTGGTTTTATCTATCCCGTTCCCTTGACAGAGTGGGTTTCAAATCTCATTCTGGTAGATAAGAAGTAGGGAGCGATCCGTATATGCACTCATTTTCGTGACTTGAATCGTGCATGTCCTAAGGATAATTTCCCCACACCATTTATTGATCAGATTTTGTATGAGTGTGCAGGAAGTGAGGTATTTTCTTTTATGGACAGTTTTTTTGGATCTAATCAGATTCAGATTAAACCCGAGGATTAACATAAGACCACATTTATTTGTCCTTGGGGTACTTTTGCATATCGAAAGATTCCCTTCTGCCTTAAAAATGCCAGAGCCATGTTTCAATGGGCCATGACCTTAATATTTAACAATATTAAAAATATTATTGAAGTATATTTGGATGATCTTGCTACTCACTCTCGTTTGAGAGTTCATCATCCATATCATTTGAGATTAGTTTTTTAAATATGTAACCATTATCAAGTTCATTTGAATCCTCACAACTGCATATTTTGCGTCACTGTTGGTCATTTACTAGGATTCATCGTATCCAATGAGGGTATAAGAGTTGATCCCTTAAAGGTTGAGTCAATACTTCAATTGTCTCCCCTGCGCAATATTAGACACCTTCAGTGTTTTCAAGGCATGGAAAACTTATTGCAGAGATTCATGGTTAATTTTGCCAACTTGACTAAAGGATTTATGCGTCTTTTGAAGAAGGACACCCCTTTTTACTGGGATGCGCAAGCCCAAGAGTCCTTTGATGCTCTTAAGAGAGTCTTAGAAATGGCCCCCGTGCTTAGTCCACTCGACTATAGCTGTGATTTCTTGATTTATGTGGTCGCGTCTATGGAGACAGTTGGTATGGTTTTGGTTTAGGAGGATGAGGAGCTCCATGAGCATGTCATATATTATTTGAGTTGAAACCTTATATATGCAGAAACTCACTATTCCCATGTGAAGATTCTCGTCGTAGCCACCATTCATGCGGTTTAGTGTTTGCGACATTACATTCTCCTTCGCCAAACCTTGGTCGTAGCTCATATCAATCCATTTCAGGTCCTTCTCACTAGAAGGATGATTGGGGAAAATAAAATAAATGGATTTTCATTTTGCAAGAGTTTGATCTCGAGTTCGTTTCGGTAAAATCGAAGAAATCGTTGATCTTTGCGGAGCTTATATCCGATTTTCCAAGTTTGGAGGAGGAGGAGGTTTATGAGGATACTTTTGTTGATGAGCATATTTTCCTTATCTCAACTTTGGACCCTTGGTACGGGGATATCATCATGTATTTGCAAACATTGAAGGTCCCTACTCACCTTTCACGAGATGAACGATGACGATTACGTCATGTAGCTAAGAACTACCTTATAATGGATAACACTTTGTATCGCCATGTGGTAGATTCCATTTTGTGTCATTGTTTAACTCATGATGAGGCTGAGGTTGTGCTGAATGATTTCCACAGAGGGGTGTGTGGTGGTAATTTATCTTGGCTTTCTATAGCCCAAAAAATATTGAGAGCAGACTATTTTTGGCCGTCCATCTACAAAGATTGCGTTAATGTGGTCAAGAAGAGCCACCCTTACCAAGTGTTTGCATGCAATATGTGCTCGTGTCCGGCCCCGTTACATCCTATTGTCATCACCGGTCCCTTCACCAAGTGGGGGATTGATTTTATTGATTGCAACCCAGCTTTGGCTGGGGGGCATCATCACATTATTGTGGCTATTGATTACCTCACGAAATGGGCAGAGGCTATGCCCATAGTTAAATTCGATGGTGAGACAGCCACGCATTTCATTTTCAACCAGATTATCACCTGGTTTGGCATTCTGAAAGAGCTTGTCACTGAATATGGTAGGAAATTTCAGAATAAAATGATTGAAGAGTTGGATTCCAAGTTAGGGTATAAGCAATAACATTCCTCTTCTTATTACGCTCAGGCGAATGGACAGGTTGAAGTAGTGAACAAGTCACTTAATTCTATTTTCCAATGAACCATCACACAAAGCAAGACTAATTGGCATATTATGTTGTATCCTACTTTGTGGGCCTATAGAACCGTGGTTAAGACTGCTACTGGCTTCTCTCCATATCAGCTTGTACATGGGGTAGATCTAGTTTTGTCGGTTGAATGCAAAATCCCTTCTTCGAAGCTAGCTATAGAGATTTTACCTAACACTTCTACATTGAAAGAGTGTTTGGTCCACTTAGAGCAGCTTAATGAGCAGCACTGAGATTCCTTAGTGGCTCTAGAGGTTAGCAAGCATCGTGTCAAGGTCCAATATGATAATTCTATCTGTCCAAGGAGGTTTAATGAAGGTGACTTGGTCCTTTTGTGGGATCAAGCTAAGGAACCCTTGGGGGCTGGGAAATTTAATCCCATATGGCATGGTCCTTACGTGGTTAAATGAGTCTTAGAGAAAGGTACCTATGAGCTGGTTGATTATGAAGGGATAGCCTTGGCGGAGCCTAGAAATAGGCTCCATCTCAAAAAATACTATGCATGATCTTTAGCCAGGGCTGATTTTGTATATTATTGTACAGTTTTGCATTGCATAGTTAGGTTTTATTATGGTGATTGGGTTTCTTGATTAGCTTTCATTTCTCATGGAATATGTCGATGGAGTCTTCCATTTACATAGGATTCGTTGATGGTGCTAGCCGCCACACGCAAAACTCAGCTTCAGCTCTTTGGGTGATCTATACTCCTGCGGGTCAAGTATTGTCTTCAGGAGGCATATGTTTACATCCCTCTTCAAACAATGTTGTTGAATATAGTGTCATCATTGAGCTATTGCATGATGCCATTTCACATGGAGTTCATTCTCTTAAGGTGTGTCTTGATTCATAGTTAGTGGTTTCGCAGCTTAATGGCTTATATCGCATTAGGGATCCAACATTATTATGAATATTTTTACATGTTAGATTTATAGAACGACAATTTGAGAGTATTACATTCATGTTCCAAGAATTTTTAATCAAGTTGCTGACTCATATGCTAACTATGTGTTAGATTGGAATTTGTTTTATAGACCATAAGCATATAAAAAACACACATTTTACACACATGTAAATAAAATAAAATCGACCATCATAAAAAAAAATTCATTAACATCCAAAGAGTGACGTCATAATACATAAGTGTCATATACAAAATTGGGGCTTCCGAGCCACCAAGACATAATACACAGTCATACAAAAATGAGTACACTCAAGTCTCTAAGCCTAGGGTGGAGGGAGGTTCTAATTATGATAGAGCACTATGGCTCTAGATAGCCGTCGAAATAGTTGAATCCATGCTCATGGTACACCAACCACCTGGTGCTGCATGGACTTAAGCAAGTCCTCAACTTGCGCCATGGGTACCCTGCGTGTCAAATGAACAAAGTTTGTGTGGATGCTTTGGAGGATCCGCTCCACATCCACACCCATGATATCATCTCCTCTTCCCCTCCTTCGATGACGAGGGAAGCCTTCTGGCCTTCATGGTCCTACATCTGCATATACATGACAGATTTTCACTATGTGTCGTCACACCAAAAATATGTCTTTTGAGTCAATATATCAAAAAACACAAAAAAGAAAATAATTCAAAACTTAAAAAGTGGGGTTGGGATTCTTTACCTATGTCACCATAAGCTTCTCTTGGTGGTAGTGACATATTTGGGTCTTCACGAAATTCTATCCCTGCATAGGGGTAGTCTTTTATGGCGATGATTTTTCTCCACCACTATGGAAATAAATTTGCTGGGTAGGGGTTAGCCACCATACCTCCGCCCAGTATGTGCATGAAATTCACCCAACGTGATTGGGATGGATCCCAGACTCCATGTGGATCAATGTCTACCCTAGGGATTAGCTCTGGCACCCGCTTAAAGAAAAACATGCTCAGTGTACTGCCGAACCCAAATTTCAGCACCTTGCCCATCTTGCAGTCACTAAGCTGTTGTTTCATGTTGCTCAGTAGCGTAGTACTCCAGTCATGTTGCTCTGAAATGTCTCAGATTCTGGATCCCAATAGTCCACTAGTAGTTGGAGTAGTCTTGGTTTGGCCCTCAGGATGCCAAGACACCAAAACTTGTACATGCCACATGCCCGTAATGCTTGTTGGGCCATGAGATCACCTTGCATAGCTTCCTCAACATCACCATGCTCTCTTTCTCTCCACTCTAGCACCATCTTGCACAAAAACCAAGTTTTTTTATTAGTATTTGCCCTTCCAAACCTTATTTGTGGCCCTGTATGTGACTATTCTCAAAAAAACAGCAGTGTGTATATGCGGCTTTTGGTGCATTTTCCATGTATAGCGAGCCCTATACGCGAAAAAAGGCCTTATTTCCACATGGGCCGAAACGCACAAGTTTGGATGGTAAAAAAAAAAATAGACCATGAAATTTCAAAAAATTGCATGAAAATGAAAGAGATGAGCATGAGAATCTACCTGGATCAAACGGGGAGAGATTCCGCGGGATGATGCTCTCGAAATTCGCTTTTGAAGTTCTGAGCTCAAATGCACTATGTTGGGTAAAAATTTCAAATGGTATGAAAATTTTAAAATTTTTCACTATTTATAGAAAAATTTTGAAATTTTTACCCACTTTCTATAGTTTTTTACCATTTTAGACCGTTTGAACTAATTTGATGTTGTAGGAATCCATTTTGAGTGCGGTTTGACCGTGGCTTTGATCTGTTCGTGCCTATTGCAAGTATTATGTCTAAACTAGCATATAGGTTAGGTTTCACATCAGTTTTCACTTTACATAACCTTATGACCATTTCATTTTAACCTTAGGTACGAACCCATTCCATGTTTTCATGGAACCTTCTTGCTACTTTTAGAAGTGACATATTGCGAATGCTAGAGCTTTACCATACATGGGTACCTTAGTTAGATAATGTTTTGCATTTGGTGCCCAGGCCGACATTTCTCCTTTAGGGTGTGGGAGTCCTTTGTATAGTACTGCCATGACTTTGAGCAAGAGCTTCATGCTCCTCTTGACCTTTATGTTGGCCGTTTCCCTGGGACTCCCTTGTATATGTCAAGTTGTAATTGCATTATCGTGAGTTTTTCTTGCCTTATTGAGCCTTATGTTGGCTTCCCTGACTTTGATTATCAGCCATATAGCCCGAGCTTGTCTCATGTCTAGCCAAGTAGATCCTTTTCATATATCTTTTTGCAGCTTGATTCCCCATTTTTTACCAAGAGGGAACTTTCCCTTGAGTGTCATTATCCTACACATGTTTCCTTGCATCGAGCATAGGTATGTTTCGTTACTTGCAACTAGTTTGTTTTCCCCATGACACTCGTCTCCTCCTAGACTTGTAACTATAAAGAACTTTTATTATTTTTCAATCTTTTCAAAATATCTGAAAAAAAGTCCAAAAAAAAATAAAAAACCAAAAAGCCAGATAGGAAAAGATGTTATCTTTGGCGGCAGTCGAGTCATGTCGCCTTCGAATAGAGAACTATATATCACATCCATTAGTTGGGTTAGTAGTTTGACTTTAGGAGTTGTACTCATTTTTCTGAGTTTATCTCCACCGACTGGTTAAGCTTGTAGTCCTTATGGAGCCTTTGTTGATGCCTCCTATGTCGTAGAGATGTCCCAATTTTGTGTATCAAGTCTATGTTTCCTCCATTCAGTCACCATTCACCTTTATGCTCTTGTTCAAAGGAAGTTGAAACCTGAGTCGGCCATTCCTTAGCTGTCTTGACTTTGCATGTCGGCCATTCCTGGTATTATTACTGGTTCATGCACATCTTTTCCGAGTCCTTTCAAATTATACAACGTTGTTGAGTACCTCATGTTGGTTGATGGGGGATTCCTTAATTCCCTCCTTCTAGTGGATTCTATCCCATCGACTTCAGATCATCTATCTTGGGATAGGAGTCTAGAGTCATTTGAGTGCCTTGAGACTTACAATCATCATTGGTAGGTTCTCTTGCCATCAACATTTTTGGGAATACATCAATGTCCCCTGATCGATGGATTCTTCCAAGTGTTCGGCCTCAACACATTTATTTTCACTTGTTAGATTGCACTCTAGTGCTTTGGATCCCATTTTCATTATTGGTGGGTGATCTCGCATCTGTTAACATTATACATCAATGACCGGTAATCAGACGATGGACTACTATGTTTGACCTCGACACCTCTATTCACATAGTAGAACATGTACTCGTAGAGGTGTGTGTAGAAGACTTTCAATATTTGTGGAATTTCATATATGCTACCTCCTTGATCATGCCAGTGTTCATGAGATTTCAGCTCTCATGACTTGATTCCAGTGCATGTCATATATCTTCAACTATGGAGATCTTGATCCATTGTATATATTTAGCTTTCATGGAGATCTTGATCCTTTGTATATCTTCATCATGGTTATTTTGATCTATTATATATTATATGTCTCGATGACCACACATGTCACATTTTGTATATCATGCCTATTCATGGCCATTGTACCCTTATGTATCCGGGATTGCTATATGTATTTACAGTCATATGCAGAGATTGATTATTGTACTATATTGTTGGATGGATGGTTCTTCCACCTGGTTCTGCATCACGCCACTTCTGGGATGGATTTATAATGTATTTAGTCCATCATGTTACCCCTCTGACCTCACACATTTGGGGGCATCTGTTACAGCTGATTTTACCACACATGGTTGATCACACTTTTATGGCCTTCCCTGTCCCTATACAGACTCTTTGGACATGATGGACTATTTTTGTACCTTTGATGTTCCCAATATCATCCCTCAAAACACCTATTATTTGTTGTACGCAACTTTTAATCCCTTTCTCACGTATATACACGGATATTACCCTTAAACCCGCGTACATCGGGATGTGTGCATAAGTCCAAATATTTCTGGAGTTTTCCTTAATGTGGATCTGAGTCACTTGTCTCTTGGCCTTCCATATGCCTCAAGATTGCTCAGATTTGACCTTCCATTACCCCATTGAAGCACTATATAAAGAAACCCCTTGGATCCATTTAAGGAGAGGAATTGAAGAGCAAGAAAACTATAGTCCATTGTTGTCGTCGCTTGCTTGTACTTGAGTCTGCATCCCTTTGTCCCTTGGAGCAATTTGTGTTCTTCCCAAGCCTTCCTTTTCTTGTGAGCTTGATATCGAGAGATGGAGGATTGAGGTGGTGGAGGCCCAGGTGGAGGACTTAGTTTCTCCGGTTCGTAAACGTGCCGATAGAGGTTGTCACTTGTTTAATCTCGGATTTTATTAATAGAAATATCTTTTCCTATCCAATGATGTGCATTTAAATGATTATTGAATCCATGGATGCATTTAATTGCTTATGCATTATTGATTATATATGCTAGAGTAGGCCTAACACTATATTTAATAGCATGCTTTCCATGTTTACTGTTGTTGAGAGTAAATTGCTAATGCAAGAGGGATTGGAAAAAGCTCAATGGGGATCTACTACAACCATCTGAAATAAGGTATGTTTCAAGATCC
The DNA here is from genome assembly GCA_001517045.1 of Pseudotsuga menziesii. Classification (NCBI taxonomy): domain Eukaryota; kingdom Viridiplantae; phylum Streptophyta; class Pinopsida; order Pinales; family Pinaceae; genus Pseudotsuga; species Pseudotsuga menziesii. The sequence continues at coordinate 72,466 of LPNX010691268.1, forward strand.
TTTAGTGTTAGATGTTGTATTTCTCTTGAATATTGGGAAGGGATTGATTTCTGCGGTTTCTATGTCTGTCGTGGTACACCCCAAGCCATAGCAATTTTTCTCTATAACAGCAAGCACAGAGCAGAGGAAGTTGCGACGAGGAGAGGAATATTTGAGTTAGTGGAAGAGACAGGTAGAAGAGTTAAGGATAAAAAGGTGCAAGTCAAGGAAGACTGCAGAAGGACGAGGCGAAAAAATACTAAAGGACAGTTTCGCAACTATTTATGACCTGTACAGATAGGCTGAAAGACATTTCCATGGCTAGTTAAGGTTGTGGTTAATGTAATATAGGAATTTTGCAGCCAGTATGTCCTGGAATTAATGTAATAAAAGATATTTTGTAGCTACTTGAGTCTGTAATAATTGAGTTATATTCGGTAGACCCTACGCGGTCTTGTAAACATTATAAATAGGAGGAACACGCTGTATATAAGGGTTCAGTCAGTTAGGACTGTAGAGATGTAACACCCCGGTTTTGACCCCATTTGCATTAAATATACATGATACATATATTGTAAATAATCATGGTGAGGAGATAAAGGAAAAACCCCACCATTGATTTGGTTGTGTTATGTTTCATATTGGAATGGTCGCCGATGGTATATCGAGACATACGGCATATATTAAATTGTGAAATCATGTAAATGTGCATTTTAATTAAATAACCCAACCAGCTATGTTCATTGCAACTAAATTGAGAAGGGGGATGATTCCAAAGGATAAGGAAGGGGAATGTTGAACATTGAGTCATGGGGGAAAATCCATGTGTCACCACCCTGTTCGTTCTGTTATTAGATGAGGCATCTAATTGCTGGTAGGAAAAACACTACGCCCATGCCTGCACTCTCTCCACGCGTGATTACCGATTGTTCTGCCCACTCTCCCCCATTGCTGACTATTCAGTTCCCTCACACTGAGCGGAGTTAAAAGAGGGCCACAATTCTTTGATTGGGGTTCATTCTCTTTCTTCCTCACCGATTGCTGACTTATGATTTGGTTCATCCTTCGTTCATGGAGAGGTAGTCTATGGGGGTGTTCATCGTCAGGTTCATGCAAGGAGTTTGTGTCTTTTTCCACTGTTATCAGACTGTGTAGTGATCTGTTATTCCATCATGGAATCATGGTCATGATTTCATTCATAGTTATGTTCTTTAGCAGTGTATTTTTCCCCTCATGCACAGATTGAGAATCGTTTTCTTTCCCCATTGTTGTTTGGGTAATTTCTCCAGCGATTTCCTTGAGGATCGGGTGCTATGGGTTCATAGTCATTTGTGGGCTGCTGTTTTCCCACATTTTACTTGGCAGCGTTTTCCCTTTTTGTGTGGTATCGCTTGAAGAATTGCTGATAGTTCCTACATTCTAGTTGATTGTGTTTTTCCCTTGTAAAATCTTGAGTAGCTGTTTGGCTACTTGCATGTAGTGGTTTTGTCCTCGGACTGCATTGTAGTGGTGAATGAGGGCCTGAGGTGCTTGATAAACCTGGTGGGTTGAGAACCACACTGACAGAGCTACTAAGTTGGCTTTATTCTCCACAACCCCTGAATAGCACTGGAAGGGATATCAGGATCCAAGGGATTGCGTTGCAGAGAAGGGACTGATTTCCTTGTGTTGGGTGTGTGTGGGTGTTCTAAAAGCTAGGATGGTTCTGTTGTTGGTGCCTGTAGCTCTTCAATGAGCTCACCAACTTAGAATTTAGCCTTTCCCAACTCCTGGATGGCCTAATAAATCCAACTCTATTGGCTTGTTCGATCTGTTGTTCGCCTGGTAAACCCAACTGTGTTGTATTGGTTGAACTATGTACCATTGTGGTGGTGTTATCCTTGGTTATGTGTAAGCCTGTTAGTTCCTTATTCCTTGGGGAATCATGCCCGGCTCGGGGGTGGAAGCGTTGCTGAGAGATTAAAGAGCATGCAAGCCTGCGTTTGGATGGAACGTTGTAGTGATGTAGCTGGTTGTGGAACAAGTTCTCTATAAGATAAGTATTCTTGCCTAACTTGTGTCTACAATTATAATTACCATTGATGAATGAATGAAGATATACATGTTAAATGTTGATCTATATATGCATGAGTATTGATTGATTTGTTTTGATTCCGTTGTGTATATGAATGATTATGCCTCGTAATATGTTTGATGTTTTAAGTATCATGCTTCATCATTACATATATGTATGTTCATGTTCGTTGGGATAGATGCCCGGATGATGTGATGTGTATCATAGTGTCCTCTTCGTCGGTTGGAGGGTCGGGACGTTACAGTGTGGTATCAGAGCTCAAGTTTGCAGCATGGGCCTGAATGGGCCGTGAATATGCAGTGACAGAGCTTATGTTGCAACATTTGGGCCTCAGAGGGCCATGAGAAATAGTTAACAGAGGCAGGTTTCCTACTATTAGAAGAAACCAGGAAAAATGGGTGAAGACAAGAAAATTCACAAATTTTTCTAAGCAACGAAATCGTCGGCCCATCGGAGAACTTAGTGCAAAGTTCCTATGACACGGCAGAAGTATTAGTCTGATGGCCACCCAATGGGGGACAACCGATAGAAAATTTCACAATTCGTTAAAGGTCCGTCAGCCATCGATGGAAGATAGAGGATGGGGGAACCGCAGTGTCGGTGGAGATCAGCTGAAGACCGCCAAAATGCCGACTCCACATAGTGGAAAGAACCTCCGATGTTTTGACTGTCAGTGATTAGAGAATGTTAGTGGAAGGGAGCGTCAATAGTGATGATGGAGTAAGTTTTCAAAAATTTTCTAAGGCAAGAAAATCATCGGCGATCGGCAAAAGTTAGTGGTATTGATCGCCGATGAACATCGGTAAGAATTAGTTGAATGGATTGTCACTGTTGCGGGTGATTAGGGAACCAACCGTCCAATGCAGCAGTTGCTACTCGTTTCGACAACCGACGTGGCGGAAGAAAGTGAAAGGAGAAAAGTTTTGAAAATTTTTCAAAGTCATAAAATCGTTGGAAAAATTTAGATGACAGAACCGCCGATGCAGAGGCGGACCTCGGGAGAAATTAGTTGTTCGAACCACCGATGCCGTCGACGAAAAATAGTTCTTGGGATCACTGACACCATGGAAGGATTTAATTGTTTGTTAGTCCATCGTTGTGGCTACCGTGTGGACTAAAACATTGACTCATAGCACTTAGTGGTTCCGACCACCGACAAAAGAAGAAAGTTTTGAATTTTTTTTTAAGTGTCAAAACCATCAGTGGAAGTTAGTTGATGAGACCGCCGATGGATGTTGGTGGAGTATAGTTGATCGAGTGCCCGCTGTTGTGGATGGATAGACAACTATGCATCCGACAGGTAGAGCCTCTGACTACCAATGGCATAGAATTTCTGAAATTTTTCTAAGGAGCGGGATCATCAGCAATCGGAGGAGAATAGTCGTTGTCATCGTCGATGAATAGAAGATGGAAGAGCCGATGCGGCGGAAGACAAGGAAAGAAGAAAATTCAAAATTTTCTCTAAGGCACAATATCATCAACCATCGGGAAATGTTAGTGGATCGGATCATCGATCAAGAAACATTCAATGAAGGTGACATGTCATTGCGTGTGCTTAGTGAACTATCCATCCAATTCCACAATAGCTAGTGCTTCCGACATCCAATGGGCTTGTGGCCATGGAAGACATAGGAAGATCATGGGATGCCATTGCAGAAGCCTTGAAAACTATTCCACCGATGTATTAGTCTCTCCACTCACCGATGCTGAGGTGTTTAGTGTATAATGGTTCCGAGTTCCAATAACACATTACAGTGGTGTGTAGTGCTCAGGAGTGCCGACACTGCAAAAGAGTTAGGGCTTGTGGAAACCACCGTTGTGGATGCCTAGAGGACTAAGTGTCTGATGCCATAGTAGGATGCCACTTTGACCACCAACAAATCTTTGGCTCGCGGAAATTATAACAGGATTGTTGGCCACCATTGTGGAATGATAGACCACTGCAGGCCCGATACGGCGGAAGGAAATAGACAAGCGACTCATAGATACAGCGGAAGATTAGTAAGGAGAAGACCCAATGAATAGTCAGTTTTCTTGCCAATGTCGACCGGAAGTTTAGTTGGTTTTCCCACCAAAACGCCGAAGAGAAATAAATGAACATACCGTCGATGAACTAGGTGTTTTGACCACCGAAGTATCAAATAGATAGCTGGGAATAGGTCCAATTGGGCCTAAGGAGATTTGGGTTTTTCAAAGGAACCTCTCAGTAATTTTTTTTAATCAGTTTTCGACTGTCTTTCAGTCAATTTTTAGCAGATTTCAATAGATTATTAGTGGTCACAGGGCTGAAAAGAGAGAGAGAAAAACTTTGTGTTTTAAGCAAAATTGTGTTTTATGAATTTCCAGAAGAGGAAGGTAAGTATTTTTGGTTTTATATTAATGATATGCATATAACAGTTTGTTACTAACACATTGCATAATTATATACAACTTCCAAGAGAAGTACTCTAGAAAGAATAGTGTGGTAAGGCAAGAGGTGGTTCAGTCATGAGAACCCATGATGGGTATGATGCTCGGGATTCTTATGAGCGAGTAGAAGATTCCATGGGAGAAAATGTCCGTAATGGAAATGATGACATAGAGTCTAATGGAAGGAGATTCCATGGGACACCATCTGAGGTTGTAGCCACCATGAGAAGCTTTGTTAAAGCCCAGGAATAGCAACATCAGTTGAATGCTTCCATATTCCAGAGTTTGACAGACTTGCAGAAAAAGATAGATTCTGGATGGGCTACATCAAGGACAGAAGGTAGTAAAAGCAGCACTAGGAGAAAGAGAAGGATTTCTAGTGGACCATCTGATTCTGAAGAATCTAGTGGAGATACAAGTTCATCTTCTCATAAGAGGAAAAGAATAAGACACAATAGGGATCGCTCTCGAGATGAATTTAGGAAATCTAAACCTCCTACATTTGATGGTGAGATAAAGACGAGGCAAGAAGATGAAGCTTGTCTTCTTGGGATAGAGAAGTACTTTCAAGTGCAGGATTATTCAGGAAACATGAAGGCATGAGTTTTCATATTCAATCTGACTGGAAGAGCATCCATTTGGTGGGAACACTTCAAGCAAGTAAAGAGGATCAGTGAAAGGAAACTGAAGTGGAAATAGTTCAAGAAGTATTTCAGGCAGAAATACCTCCGTGACAGGTATTATGATGACAAGATCATTGAGTTCCATGAGATGAGATTGGGACAATAGACCATGGATGAATATGCAAACAAGTTCTTGGAATTGTTGAGGTATGTCTAGTACATCAGAGATGAAAAAGTGAAAGTCCAATGGTTTTTGAGTGGATTGCCTCAGTCTTACAAAGATAGAATTGAGTTTTATTAACCTAGGACCCTTGAAGAAGCAATAAGGAAGGCTAAGTATTGCTATGAACAAAGAAAAGGTAAACCTGATTACCATAAGGCATGGAAGGACAAGAAGAATTAGAAGTTTGACCAAAGAAGGAAAGGTTTCAAAACTTCTAGATTCAGGAATCAGCAGAAGCATCCATCCCAAGCTGCGAGTAATCTAGTTGGAGTGACAGGTGGAAAGCCTAAAGAGCCACATCAGAATAAAGGTCCACTCAAATGTTGGAAATGTGAAGGAACTCACTTGCGCATACATTGTCCACTTGAGAATGAAAGTGTAAGACCAGCTTATAACATTCAGGGAGCAGAAACAGTGGGTCAAGTAGCAAGAGCAGTCCCTAGAATTTATGCAGCACTGGAGGACTGCTAGGAAGATCACTAGTAAACTGTGGTTGAAGTTGCAGGTAATATTTTTGAACAATCTATCTCTATTTTGATTGACCCTGGTTCTACTCACAGTTACATTACTCCTAGAGTAGTGGATATTTGTGCTTTTAAGAAGGTAAAGCATAGAAAATATTGGTTAGTTCAGCTAGCCACTGGGACTAAGAGAAAGGTCAGTGAAGTCATAGATAAATTTCCATTGGTCATGAATGGATTGACCACTTGTGTAGATCTGAATGTTCTACCACTTGGTTCCTATGATGTTCTCATTGTAATGGATTGGTTAGAATCTCATCGAGTGAAGCTTGATTGCTATAACAAGACTTTTGAATGCATGGATGAAGAAGGAAACCTAGTAGTGGTGAAAGGTATTCCGAAGGTAATTTCAGTAAGATAGGTTTCAGCAATGTAGTTGAAGAATTTTTATAGGAAAGGTTTCCAACTGTATGTAACTCATATTCTAGAACCAATAGGAGATGAGAATCCTAGGTTGGAGGACTATCAAGTGTTACAGGAATTCAAGGATGTGTTTCCCGATGAAATTCCAGGGCATCCTCCAAAGAGGGACATTGATTTCACCATTGAACTTGTGCCAGGAGCAGCACCAGTGTCCAAGACACCCTATAGGATGAGTACACCGGAGATGCTAGAGTTGAAGATGCAACTGCAAGAGTTGTTGGAAAAGAAGTATATCCGACCGAGTGTGTCTCCTTGGGGAGAACCAGTTATGTTTGTGAAGAAGAAAGATGGTACACTCAGGTTATGTATTGATTACAGACAGTTGAACAAGGTTACTATGAAGAATAAATACCCTTTTCCTAGGATTGATGACCTCTTTGATCAAATGAGAGGAGCAAAGGTATTTTCCAAGATTGACTTGAGGTCTGGTTACCATCAGGTGAGAATCAAGGACGAAGACATTCATAAGACAACCTTCAAGACAAGGTATGGACATTATGAGTTTGTAGTGGTACCATTTGGTCTCACAAATGCACCAATTACATTTATGTGCCTTATGAACAGTGTCTTCAGCAAGTATTTGGAAAAGTTTGTTCTTGTTTTCCTTAATGACATTCTTGTTTATTCTAAGAATGAGGAAGAAAATGAAGAGCATTTGAGATTGACATTGCAAGTGCTCAGGGAACATCAACTGTATGCAAAACTGAGCAAGTGTGACTTCTACAGAGATAGAACTCAGTATTTGGGTCACATTATCTTAGAAGAGGGTATATCAGTAGACCCTGAGAAGATTGAAGCCATTATGAATTGGCCTACTCCAAGAAATATGATGGATGTAAGATATTTTATGGGACTTGCAGGATGCTACAGGAGATTCATTGAGGGATTTTCCAAGGCTGCACATGCCATCACTTCTTTACAAAAGAAGGGGATAAAGTTCGAGTGGAACTTCAAAGTGTGAAGAGATCTTCCAGTGGTTGAAGAATCTTCTCACCAGTGCACCAGTATTGAAATTTGCAGATCCAGAGAAAGATTTTGTGGTATGTACCAATGCATGCAGACAAGGGCTGGGAGGAGTCCTTATGAAGGACAACCACATGATATGTTATGAGTCAAGAAAGATGAAGGAGAATGAGAAGAACTATGCCACTCATGATCTAGAGCTTGCAGCCATAATACATGCCCTTAAGATGTCGAGACATTACTTGATGGGTAGAAGATTTGAGCTCAGAACAGACCATTGTGGTTTGAAGTATTTGTTTGATCAGCCTACTTTGAATGCTAGGCAAGCAAGATGGCTGGAATTTTTATGTGAGTTTGATTTTGAAATCAAGCACATAAAGGGAAAAGAGAATAAGGTGGTTGATGTGCTCAGTAGGAAGGTACAGGAAATGCATGTGGCATCTCTTAGTATTTTCCAATCAGATTTAAGGCAGCAGATTGTTAATCATGTTGCCAGAGATGAATTGTACAAGCAGGTAAAAGACAAATTGAAACAACAAAGTCTTGAGAAGAAGTATGAGGGATATAAATTGGAAGAAGATATACTTCTTACTTATAAAGGAAGAATTTATATTCCGAATGTAGCAGATTTGAGGAGAGTTGTTATGGATGAAATCCATCAAGCTCCGTATTCTAGTCACCCATGATATTAGAAGACAATTGCTATAGCTAGAAAGTAATACTTTTGGCCAGGAATGAAAAAGGACATGGCTGAATACATTTCAAGGTGCATGAAATTTCAACAGGTAAAGGTTGAGCATCAACACCTAGCAGGATTGTTGCCGCCTTTTCCAGTTTCAGAATGGAAATGGGAAGTTATTTCCATGGATGTTAGTACAAGATTGCCGATGACTTGGAGACAACATGATTCCATCATGGTTGTGGTAGACAAGTTGACAAAAGAATCACATTTTATACTAGTGAAGTCTATGCACAAGGCCGATGACATTGCAAAGATCTTCATGAAGTATATTTTCAAATTGCATGGATTGCCAAAGGCAATAGTTTCTAACAGAGATGTCAAGTTCACTTCCAATTTTTGGAAAGGATTGTTTGTGGATGCAGTTACAAAGCTAAACTTCAGCACTGCATACCATCGACCTCAGAAAGATGGGAAAATAGAAAGAGTTAATTAGGTGCTTGAAGATATGCTTTGCATGTATGTGATGGACAAACCAACCAAGTGGGAAGATTACTTATACTTGGTAGAGTTTGCTTACAACAATGGACAGTAGGCATCCTTGGGGATGAGTCCGTATGAAGCTTTCTTTGTATGGAAGAAGGTGTAGGACACCAGTGACTTGGGATAACCCAGTGAACAGAGTTGTTCTTGGACCAGAATTGCTCAAGGAAATGGAGCAAGAGGTTGTAAAGATTAGGAATAATCTAAAAGTAGCACATGATAGACAGAAAAGCTATGCAGATAAGCATAGGACGAACAGAGAGTTCAGTTTTGGGGATCATGTTTACCTCAGAATGAAAGCAAAGAAAATTTCCTTGAAGCTTGGAAGTTGTTCCAAGCTATCACCTAGATACTCTGGGCCGTTTGAAGTGCTTGAAAGAATAGGGCCTGTTGCATATAGACTTGCATTGCCTGCTAGTACTCACTAGTACATGTGATCAATTTTTCCACGGCAAAAACGTGGCAATATCCACGGATAAGTGTGGATATTGCCACGTCTAAGTGTTTTTTTTCCCGTGGCAACTTTTTCGTCGAAATAGTGACGACCCCTAATTTGCCGTTGATATAACAACAATGTTCTATAACTATTGAATTTGGTTAAGCCGTCGCTATAGCGACGACAAAACCCCAGGTATAGCGACGGGAATGCTATACCTGCGACGGTCAGACTTGGAAAAGTTCCACGACACGTCGTCATTGTATCCATGCTTTTCCGTTGCTGTATCCACACCGATCCGTCGCTGTATCCACGCTTTGCCGTCGCTGTATCCACGACTGTGAATTTAAAAAAAAAAATTGCCGTCGCTGTATCCACGGCTAGAACTGTTTTAAAAAAAAATAGAAATGTATTAAGACCAATTCCATGTGGAAGTAGGTCATAATGCCTAGTGAACTTCACAGTAGACCAAATCACATGATTTGGGGATCCATAGTTAATAGTGGCACTGGCCTGCACAACATCCATCCACTTCACAACTCGTCCAAACACTGTATGCAGCTTATTGTCTAGCCATGGAGTAGCTACAGTCGTGATAAAAAATTGAGAGCCATTTGTATTTGGACCAGAATTTTCCATTGACAATGTATGGTAAAGTGGGAGACAAAGTATTTGGTATATTATGAAGACTACCATTTTCACTGACAGTGGCATCACATGCAGGCCCTGTATTATTATCACATGAATTTCCCAAACTTCTGGTTGCTGGCATATCATCCTTAATATCCATATCACAAGTAGATAAACTATTATATGGATGAGATTCAATTTCATCTATAAGTACTTCTTGAGCAGTTGCAGCACTTGAATGGATTTTTGAGATAGCCAATTTCATTGGGACCTGTTCAACATCAGAACCTCCAGAGTCAATTACATCTATAACTCTGATGCTCTGTAGCCTCCAACAGCTATCTGTACTCCATCATCGATGATGCCATTCTCAAGACAGTCTTTAACCACTCTAATCAAAATTGTATCATCTATGGTAGTGACTCATCTATGGCAGTGTCAACTAAATATGCAACAATTGTATCATCTAAAAGCCTGTAAGCAACAATATAGAAGTAGCTTGTAAGTAACCATATAGAAGTGTTGGAATCTTAAATTTATAAAAACATTTAAGGAAATAAAAACCTGTGGCGATCAGAGTTTTACCTGTATATTATGTGGAAGGCTTACCAATTGAAATAACAATTGCCCTGGATACAATTACTATGAATCCCACTCGTTGGAGAAAACAATTCTGACCTAAAACATGTATCATACGGTTGTCAAAATAACATAGGAATAAGTAGTTGGGAATCAAAGGTAATGACAGTGTACAGAGAAAACCAGTCAATAATGCCAAGGAGAGCCCAGAGATAAACTTAAACCATAGAATCACATAGCCCATGGGCCAGTCAAATTCCCAATATCGATGTGTGTTTTAGAGCTGGGTGTTGTGGTTGATTGGAAAAGTGCGGCTTGAGGGGAGTGTTGGAATTTTTATCCACACTCCAAGCTTGGACTCCCTCGTCACGGAGGGCATGTAACCCAGTGGTAGAGCAATCTACAATACTGGAGCAGTGTTTGTGTTCAATACCTAGCTTGTCCGATCTTTCTTTACAGTGTAACAGGAATGAATTGAACTATGGTGACATGAATAATTTGGAGGCTGATACATTTCTTATACCTCTGCCATTAATCTAAACTAGATTGACCAGTCACTAAACACTTCAGATCTGCAGTGGGTGACTTTGTACAAATTGCCATTAATCTAAACTAGATTGACCAATCACTAAACACTTCAGATCTGCAGTGGGTGACTTTGTACAAATTGCCACTAATCTAAACTAGATGGAGACAATAAAACATCCCATCTACATTAATATCAATTGATTTAACTGACTAAAGTCCTCTACGCAGAACATATCTAATCTGTGGGGTGCTCGTGCAATTGCCCCAGAGGGATAGGAGGTAACACAATGGGAAGTTGCATATAAAAATCAAGCTGTCTATGGCTTCAAAAACATATAGCCACAGCTACCAATGATAAAATCGTTATTCTTACTTAACAACCTGCCCATCTCAATAGATTGAAACTTGTGGCACGTGATAATCCTACCATATCATTGAACCAAGATTGAGACAACAAAAGAACTGTTTTACTATAATCTACCTGATAAATAGTTCTCAGAATAGCAGTGGCAAAAAAATATCTACATTTTATTGACTGTGAGAAACACAAAACTAAAGTAGGTAGATCATCCTATACCATAATGTACTTGTAGCTGGATGCCTAAAATGATGTAAGGTCAGGAAACATGCTATTACATCCATATGGATTGTAAAGAGGGGCTATCAAATGCACTTATTTGCTCATATGTTGTACTTAGAAAGCATAACCCTCAAACTAATCATTTGAAGTTGAACCAAACAGCCACAGTTGTAATTGAGGGTTGCTGTCTAAATCATTAGAGTTCCCTAAGCAATGCAATTGATCCATTTGATTGGCATTACAGCTTGCATGCAAATAAAGAGAAATCTAGTCTGTTGCAACCTAATTCTTAAGCTAATCATTCATATGTATGTTTTTAATAGAATCAATAGCCTATGGGCCAACAAGCTTAACAGTATAAGCATATCCATATGAGACCTCACATATCCAAAAGATTGCAGATTTTCATTTATTAACCATTTTATAAAGGGGAAAAATAGGATGGCCATCACCTTATGAACAACTGCACCCTTATAGTTTGTTTTCTTTGGGAATTCAAAACCATGGACCATGTGGAAAGAGAATAAAAATTAAAAACTCTGAAAGAAACCCTCTGTGGCAATTGTAACACCAAACAGGGGGAATAGATCACCCCTAATTTGGACTGCTTACATGTACTATGGTCAGTAAGCATACCAAGTATTATGATGTTTAGTAAATGGTGAAGGAGCTTGCAAAATGTTTAAATCATCTGCTCCAATCTTTTGAAGAAAATAAAGCCTATGTTTTTTGGGGGGGACGGACGGGCAGTGGGGCTGGTGTTGGAATTAAAAGACTGGATTCTCTGCCTTAAATTTGATACTAGGAAAATCTATAGAAAAGGCATTCCATGGAGGAATCTACAGTTATTTCAAATGTTTCACAACTCACCTTATACAAGGCCAAGCTGAAATTATCTCTACAACACATAATAGGAAGTTGAAGTTATTCTATTAAATATTCATGAGGTGCTGTGTCCCATCAGCCAGGGGTGAAAACCTCATGTTCTCTGACTTTGTTAACAAGCATGCCTTTGTTAAATTCTATCGATGTTGCTACAACAATTGCAATAAAGAATGTGGACCTCGTTTAAGGAAACAAGAGACAGCTACTCAGACTAAGACAGGAAACATCACGAACAGTGTTGTTAGACTAAATATAACTTCGTTTTCTCTAATACCTGTTTACTGTAGCAAACTCTATATATTGTAGTCCCAAAAGCATTTGACAAACTCCATAACATTAAGGTCATATATGATATACTCTAAGCAAAGCCTTCTATCAGCATAATGAAACAAGCAGTAGACTACATTAAATATGCTCTTGTCAATGAACATTAGAAAAAATATACTAAGAATATGAAAGTTTTTCATCAATACTAAATAGGGGTTCAAACTTCAATGTATGAGCATCTACCTCGTAGCAGAGGCCTTACTGTTTGCCATAATTACTTCTCTTCCTCACCTTCGTCAAAAGACAATGCATGACTAATTTCATGCACAATTTCTCTTCTTAAAGGCTTACCAGCATCCCCCTTATCTATGGAATGTGTTCTGGTGATTCCATCTGATGCAAAGAATGATTTCTTTCCAACTCGATCTATTTCTCTTTTGATGTAGCCAGAATATCTAGGGCTTTCTTCAGTAAATCTTACAGTTCTGATCTTTGGCAACTTCAGTTTATGTTGTTCCAGAGTGTCAGGAGCTGTAGTCTTGATGCAAAAGCAATAGTTTTCATTTCTGTCTTGAGCATGAAATTCCTCATTCACACCTGATATGTGTCTTCCCAAGGATTTAACTTGGCATAAATCAGATGAGTCAACAAAAGTATTTTTACTTGAAAATTCCTTGTCTTGATTTTTCATTTCTCTAAACCCGTCTCTAGCAGGTATGCCTGTTGTTTTACAATATTTGGACAGCACACAGTGTGTCTTATTAGCTTCTAATATTGCTGCTGCAGAACGTCTAAGAGTTCTGGATCTCGACGTGGCAACAGATCTGTCAGGGTGTGTGTTTTTAACCAAGTAACTCGTTCCATTAGGGCCTCCAGCCACAGCAAATCTTCCCTTACAATCTGTATTATCCACCCTACCTTTTACAGATTGTTGTTGAATCTATTACCAAACCATAGCAAGAAAATGATGGATCTAGAGACCTCTTGCCGTAGGTGGAAATTAATTCAAAAAGCACCACTCCATAACTATAAACATGAGACCTTATCAGACACACTACATGTCACAGCATACTCTGAAGCAACATACCAAAAGTGCCAGATATATCTGTTGTTGCATGAGTTTCAGAGACTTCCAGGAACCTGTAAAACAAGTTTATGGTCACTTTATGCCTCTCCATATCAATTATGTGCCTGTATATTGCTAGCATCTGACAGATTTAATAGACACCTAGCTTGAAAATCACCACATTAGTATTACCTTTAATCCCTTGCAGCAATTTTATCCCACTTTCCCCACCTGACTGCATTAGTATTAACGAAGAATGAAGCTCTGATCCAGTCTTACTGTAATCTGAAGTAAGAATATGTTTAGACAGATCATTTCTTGTTATGAGAACTATACAATGAATTGTAAATTGCTTCCCATGCCTGTGCAGAATCCATTTGGTGCACAACTTGGGAGGCATGTCGCAACTTTTCAAGGCCACGTCCTAAGCGGGTTATTGTAGGCATTGCATGAGCAGATTCAATAGCACACTCTATTCCATCTCCGAAAGCTAAAAGTCCTGTACAAGCCAGAATACTGCCACCAAAGGTTATGGAGGCTGAAATGATATAGTGTTGAAGGAAGATGGATTCAAATCTATGTGATTATCAATTATAAGTCTTAAATCATTAACGTTATGATGCTTACTATCTACAAAAATAAGGGCTCTCTGTATCTTCGTTGTCAAACAAACTCAGTCGGCAAGGAGGATAAAAAAATCAGTAGTCAGAAATATTATTATTCTCATAATTGTAGGAGGCAGAGCATTTTAGTGCAAGATCAACAAAGAAAGAATTATTCCAAATTTATGACAATTTTGGGAGATGTATCACCATATTCAAAGGTAGTTCTAATGCTAAATGAAGCATCCCAATACAATAGGGAGTTGCAATTTTCCTGGTGGATGCCTTTTGGGACACCACAAACTTGGTATTGCAGTCCTCTCAAGGTACAGAAAATTAGGCTTGCAACTTTCAACCAACCTGTAGAGCATAGTAGCAAGATTCGAATATAGGTATTTTGAGGGATTTTTAAATATGTTTTGATATTTTGGGCTGTTTAATGTGGAAATATTCAGGGCTGATTTTACATTCCAAGGTCGCCGTCACATAATTTCAGGGTTTTCTTCTTAGCTGGCCCGAATGTTGTACTATTCTTGTGGGTTAATGCTAGCTTTTGAAGGTCTGAAAGAGAGGTGTTTGACCTTCATGGTTTTTTGTGATACCAGATTGCAGAGGTATGTATTCAGTACTGATTGTTTAATAGAAAACTGTCCTCTTTTGCTGATAATGTCTTATGTAATATAACAAATTCATTCGAATGGTTGATTGTTGTGTTGATGTGTCATTTTGGACATCTATACTTGGTTGTAGGTGCAATTTATAGATCTGTTATAACTGGCAGAACATTGCTGTTAATGCATGTTTGTTGGGTTGCTAAGCTTTATAATCAAGCTCTTATCTCATAGATTTGTTTGAGACTCCAAACCCTGAGGATAAGGCACTGATCTAGTTGATTTCACATCAAATCTTTATTGAACAGTATAAACAACTGTGTCACTCATTTTAATTATTTGAGCTGTATGAACAGGTTGGCAATTCTATTAGGGAACATCCTCTTATGCTGGAAAAGAACCAGACTAAAGAGAGAAGTTTCCATCGAGGTGACAGTGGGTGGAACTTCCAAATTAATTTAGGTTTACATATTTACTGTTAGACTTTGCAAGTGCAGGTCCAGAAGATACAATCTATCATTTGCATATATGAAGCTATGGAAATATCATATTTGGCAACTAGCAACAGGCACTTGCAAATTCTTCCAGCTAAGTCTCCCTTCTTATCCTTCGATGGTGTGTGCTAGAACTTTCTTCTTCCTTCTCAGTTTCTGCAGAGGGATATTCATCCTTCTCTTCTGCATCTCCCCTAGACTCTTCTTCCATGCTGCTTTTATCTGAACAAGGTCTGGGACGACCCTTTCAGTTATTCTCTGCAGGAACCTGCAACTAAAATTCCAATTACAAAATGAGAAACAGAACTTGAAAGTGCAATCCAAGTAGCCTTTAAAAAAATTCTGAGCATAATGAAGATGAACTCACTGGTTTCTTTCGTCCAAAAAGAAGCTTGTAAATGAAAGATACAAGAATAGCTAAAATGGATACCAAAATACCAATGGTCAAATTAGGATCCTTCTCACCCTCCTTGTACAAAGTATAACTTACTTTCAAACATGATATTTTCCTGTCTTATCATTTTCATGGCACGTAGTAAGATAATTTTTTCCTAGCATCTGTGAACCTAGTAGACTCCTGCAATTACTGAACTTCTGATGCTTTGGGTAGTAATAAACAGCATAACAGCTTGACCCAACAAAGCCTTTTTATTTTCTTTTTCTTAATCTTGGTTTGGTTTTCTTGCTCTCGTTGCATTAAGTCAATTAAATTCATTAATGCTTTCAAATTCTGTGGAAGCTCTTCATAAAGCAAGAGTGAAAGGATTATAACTATATTTACAAAGAAGACAACTGTTAGGACTCAAAATCTACAAGATGAGTGCAGCAGGTACATGCATCCAGCAAGGCACAACAAAGGCATATCAAGGGAGGTGAAATTGTTTGGTTAATCTTATGCTTATGTTTTGGGTTTATTATCCCATATAAATGATTGGTCTTTCTTTTCATTCTATCTCTTTCTCTCTCTCTCGGACAATTTCCCCTTACATGTTTAGCATCTATACACAAATAGTTGCATGATTTCAAAAAAAACAAAGACAAGTTTAATGTACATCACTCTAAATACCACATGATCGTAGTTGTAGTTTCCAGGCAATGGCCTATGTTTAATTCTATTTGTCAGAATAGGACCGGATACAACTCATCATAACTTGATGAACGCCCTTTGGTTCTGGACTGCAACTCTTGGATTATTCTGTTTCGTAAATCAACTACTTGGACAAAATAATCTAAATAATTTGGTTTTAAAATAGTTTCACACCATATCCCCAAGGAAAGGATCAGGCACCACTTAAGCCCAGTTTTCAGATGTTCTTGTATTTATAGATGAACTTGATGGAGAGAACAATTTTAAAAAGTACTGCTTCTGAATGGTTATTCTAAACACAAAAAGTGTTGTACTGATATTTTGAGCATTTGTATTTGTATTGATTATAAAATTACTTTACAATATCTGAACATTCAGCAGGATTTTAGGACTAAGAATTTCTTGGCAAAGGCTGTTAGTTGATTCAGATTGAGTAATACACACAAATGACAAATCTGTGAAAAATCAGAAAATCAAATGACACAATCTTGCCATTACAGGAGAAATAAATCTTCTAGAGATGTTGTATCACCTAATGCTGAGTCATTTAATTACAAAAGCTCAGAGCAGAGTACCCCTGTACTGAAACTTGTTTTGCATCCCCGTCTGAAAAAACACATGAAATCACACCAGGTTGATGGACTTAACTTTTTGCAAAAGAACCTTATAGCTGAAGAACATGGTGGCTGCATTTTGGCACATGCACCAGGAACAGGGAAGACATTCCTTATGATTAGCTTTATTCAAAGTTTTTTGACTAAGTACCCAGAGGAAAGGCCACTGATTGTAGCACCCAAAAGCATTTTGGGTTCATGGATGAAAGAGTTTAAAAAATGGGGAGTGGAGGAGATACCTGTTTATAACCTATATGATGTAACCAATAAGGCAGAAACGTTGAGATGCAACCAGATGTAGTAAGGTTAAAGACAATTACCTAGTGAATCTTGTAGCAAATGCGTAAGCTTAGAGTTCCTATTGTCACCAAACCATTACTATCAGTTCTATCTTGACAAAAAAAATCCAACAGAACAAATCATAGAGTGCAGAAGAGAGAATTGGAAAACAGTATTGCAAAACTCTCTTGCTCTTTATTTTTTATGAGAACAACAAACCTGTATGGTATATGACTGCTTTTCATTGTCAGGGCAGCTATGACATCACCAAGTGCAGAAAGGGACTTATTGATATACTGTGCTTCTTTTAGATGCTCCCCATGGACATCAGTTTTTGCTATTCTCTCACTGCCTGCAAGATCGACCATCCACAGCTTACTCATTGTGAAGTTCCCGTTGATTAAGCTCTTTGTTGTTACCATCACGCTAAGTATACTGCAACAAGTTGACAAAAAAAGCATTAGAGAGATCTGATATCAATACTCTAAGTGCAATGCATCTAATGTCAGACCTGTCATTCCACTAAAACTAAAGCAAAATACACCACACTATACTAATAATCACATATGAGTTGACAGAGAGCAAATGTACACCATAATTACCGTGCACTGCAATTAATAATGAGGTATCAACTTCCAGCTATAGAATATGCAATAATACTTCCTGCAAAAAAAAGAAGGATCAAGTTCATAATACCAACCAGTAAAAAATGGGGGCAGAAATGCAGAAGTTAATGTATTTCCCGCTGGTACTTGAATGCATATCATATGAAAAAAATTTAATCTTGCAATAATTGGGTTTATTGTACACCCAATGCCCGTATTTATAAGAAATGTTCAATCCTACCTTGTGTTAATACCAATGTTGCATTTACAGACATTGCAGAAATGGCACGAACACGCTCACTGAGAAACATTGCTTGGTCAACTGGCACAACTCCCATTAAATTAGTATAAAATTATTGCAATTATATTGAAACTAACCCCATCCTGTGTCCAGACAGAGGACTACTTTCAATCGGTACAAATTGCAATGTTCTAGTCTTACATATATCTCAGAGACTAAGTAATCCCTGACATCAGATAAAACAATTTTTCCAATCTATAAAGCCACGTCTTGGATACTAGAAAACCAAAACAGTGATAGACAATCTCAGAAAGAGGTGGAATTTTTTTAATAGAATGATATTCAGATCTGATGCATTGTCACAGCAAACCAGAAGAAGTCCTTCAAAGATTTTAAATGGCAAACAATATAATGTGAATAAGTTCTCAAATAAGCCAGTAACCATATAATATTTTTTGTTCCTGTTGCATTGGTTAGGACAATTATTGAACAACACATAAAAGTTCATTTGTTTATGGATAATGCATTGCAAGCTCAAAAAGAGAATAGTATTATTTGAAGGAAAGAGAAACTCAAAAATCAGGCCACCTAACCTTTCAGTAAAATCCTTATAATTCTCAGAAAAATCCTCCCCAAGCCTATCAGATGGCTGACCAGATACTATCCTGTAGCCACATAGGCTATTTGTCGAGTTTGGAGTCAGTGTAATCACAGGATCTGACTAGTTGTGTAACTACAGTCTACATCCCATAATCTATCTAGAAGGAATGTGTCTCAAAGGCCATAATTCACAATAACAATTCAAACAATATCCATGCTAGAAGCTAAATTTTTATTTTGCATTGTAACAAAAATTATCTCGATTTTGAAAAATCAAAAACAAGTGAAAGAACATGATCATATTAATCTACAATCTACAAATAAGGTCTTTTCCATCTTCACCAGGTATAGGCCCCATTTTATATATATGAAGAGAGCTCAGAATGGAAGAAGAACACTTCCTTTCAGTCTAATTTCCATATTGGTCGATTTCATGCACCTGAATCATATTCCTTGTGCTTTTCTTTACCAATTCAATGTCTGACAGTTCATAAAAATGAGGTAGCACAACAGAAAGAGCTCAGACAACAATATCTATGATAGTATGTCATTATTCATTATTTTCACCAGTTCCCATATGGTTAGGATATTTGGAAGCCCATGTGACAAGTATCCCTTGAAAAGGTGAACAAGATATTGATGTGGAAAGAAAAGTGATACATTCTTCAGTAGAACCATATACATTCATATAACCAGAAATGAAGCCAAAGGACATAGTCAGAGTGGCTAAAAAAAAATACCTTCTCGAAAACCGGAAGTATGTGCTTATTAAGATAGTTAAGGAACTAGCTATTTAATGCTCCCCTCTGCAAATGGCCAGAACAAGACCATCTATTAATTAAAACAAATTCCATCATTAAATACCATCTAGCATACAACAAAAATACACACGAAAATAAATTCCGTGCATTAATCATCTCTAAAAAAAGGATCATACTTACCATGTAAAATGGAAGAGCCATAACTGGGGTATTGTAGAACACAAAGTTCTTCAAGATCTGGGTTTAAATTGGTCTGATCTCTATTCTGTTGTTTGTCACATTTTGGAAGTGTGGCAGAATAGGAAGCTTCCCAAATGCATGAGCTTATACTTGAAAGATATTGTTTTGTACTTGGCTGGATCACTCTATCAGATATTGATGTTAAGGAAGCTGGTGCTTTGCCATGGATTCCTGAATTGGGTAGAGACAAGTTGCTTGAAATTGAATACTTCATAAGTTTTAGCAGAATTATGCACCATAATGTTCATTTTGGCCATACAGGGGAGCTATCACAGCTGTCAAATATCATTCTAGATATACTCTCTTAGCTATATAATGTTTACTTTGCAGTGGTATCGTCATGAGCATCCGTCTCATCAAATATCTCCTCCTGCACACACACAAAGTTAACCTACATCATTGGTCAAGCCCCAGAGAAAAAGCAAATATATCTGTATTAATACTAACCAAGCAACAAATCCTGGCCCTCACTAAGAGAACTAACCATTTCCAGTGCACGTGCTGACCAACTAAATCTCATAAAGGTTGAAATTAAAAATCTATTTTGTTTCAGGCTTAGTGGCTCCCGACCTAACCTCTTGAAACAGGTCTATAGATCCATTGATAGGAATGGTCTAACCAATCAACATTCACAGAGAGACTAAAATATGTGTCACTAAGATCAAATAGTGAAAGAGGCTGTTAAGCTAGGAAAGCCAGAAATCAAAGTTAGATATTCTGTGAG
>LPNX010691278.1:0-19749 GCA_001517045.1 Pseudotsuga menziesii
GATCGTTGTCCAACGCCATTGGACGATTGACTGCCGACCGTTTTATTAATACATGCGCAAAGGGAAGTCGCGAGTCGGCAGGGTTGGAATTTCAAATTGCCTACACCCGTAAAAATTGCCGGTAACAATCAAAATCTGAAACGTTTTCTGTATTCTAAGCCAGATTTTGACGGTTTGGTAAAATCTTAGCTGTATTTGACGGGTAAATTGACCTGTGACGGGCATTTACCCGTCAAATTCCATCACTCGCGACTCGCGTTATACAGGTTCGGAAATTGATATCAAAGCAGTCGGTCAAATTTGAAGGTTTTGGCACAGTGGCACTTACATCATCCTTATCATGACAGGCTGGAATTTAAAATTCAATCTGCGAGTCAAAATTGGTCAATGAGGGTATAAACAAAGCGTTTTATTGTTGTCCTTGTATTTTATGACTGCGTGTTTGAATGTTTTTTATTGTATTTGAAGGTCAGAATGGCCTCTAACTGGCATTTTGATTGTCAAAATCCATTCCTGCGTCTCAACGATTTTATTTATTCAGCACTGGTGACGGTTAGGGAGAAGTTATGACCATATTTAATGGTCAAATTACTCCTGTTTAACTGTCAAATTGTTTCATGAAGGGCAATTTACCCGCGTAAGAAAGAGTCGTAGACGGTGGGAGCTTGATGTGAATGACTAAATTCTTACATTTACGGTCATTTTCTTGGATATCACGTTACCTCAGTAATTCTTGAAATATAAGGATTCGTTCTTCACATTTCAATTTCTTAGTTTTAAGTGGAACGGAAAATTATAGATTTACAGACGCAGTCTTTTTTTTCAACATAAAAAGAGGCTATACTTATTTTATTAAAATATAATAAAGAGACAGATCACTACATCTTATAGGCTTCAATTCTGCTCAGACTCTGCCTTAGGAAAACTTAACTAACCATCCGACTTACCCAAAAAAAGCAACAATTCATAACCCCACTATCACCGTCCAGACTCCAGATGATTAGCCATTAGGCTACCAAGAAAAGTTAAATACAGATATCCCAAACAGCTGCTAGTGAAAATAAGTACATACTTCTATCAAAAAGATAGCTAAATACATCCAACCGGACCTAGAAAAGACTACATTAAACTACCCAAAAAGGGGAATACTCTAGTTGTAGGGTTGGAGTAAATGATATATATATATATATACTATGCGGTTATTGATCGTCTTATGAAAGGCCTCATTCTGAGAGGAAATTTGATGTTAAAGAATTGCATTTTTGATAAAATAAAATTATGTAACACTGTAAATTTTGTAGTTTGTTATATTTATTGAAAGAACTTAATACTATAATTACCAATGACATTTTGTAATTTTAATTATCCATAAATTCTACCAAACGAGTTTGCTACATTGACAACAATTTCCAGATTTTACTTGTTTGGAATTTTTTTAGGACAATTTAGGTTTTAATGGTTTAAATTTTTATGACAAAATCTTAAACTGTTGGAGTATTGGTACAACCCCATGATATAACTGAATTTTTTTATGATAGAGCCTTGTGCTAGGTTTCAAATGTTCATCAACATATACAAGTATCAAAGCAAAGGGCTTAAACAAGCTATACCTTTCATAACCATTACTCACTAACAAATAATTGGTTAACAAAACAGGACCATTGATATGTTTTGAATAATTTATTTACTTGATATAAAATTTTATAGGTACTGTTAACTATATCTTGAGTTGAGGTATTGGTTACTGTTAACTATATCTTGAGTTGAGGTATTGGTTGTATACTCTTCACTTAGATTCAAATTTTACTAAATAACATACCTTCCTTGATTTTGAAATGCATACCTATAAATTTACGTACTAGCAGCAACGGACAGGCATGCTCCTCCTTCAACGAAGGATTGACATTATAGCAGGAATTTGAATAATTCAAAAAGTTTAGAGAACAGGTATTGGTATTCTATAGGACAGAAGTATTGGTACTCTATATTTCCTACGCATGCGGCCAATAAAGCTTACTTTTGTTTACTTATAGTTGCTTTACAAAATGACATGATACACCATGACACAAAGTTATTTTTTTACTACGGTATAACATTCTAAATTGCAGTTTCTATAATTCAATCATTTCTCATATGCATACTTGATATAGAAAGTTAAATTATAAGCATTCGCATACCTGAGACAAATCTGTAATTGCTCTTAGCCTTATTCCGAAGGTCCAGCTTGTACTTATTGTTTTGAAGTGTGTATAGGTGTTTTGATTTACTTATATATATATATATATATATATATATATATATATACCTAAGATTATTAATTATTAAGCCGACTTTTTTATGTGACACTTGTCATCTCCACGTTGAGCACGGAATTACACTTCTACCTCATACCGAGCTGTAGAATGCGTCTCTCCGCGCAATAATTCATCTCTTTAAGTTTGATAAACCAAAGTTGGGCTCAAAAGAGGAGGTTAACCATCATCATAGTTATCATTTAATATAAGTATCTAAAAATCTCAACAATTTTATACTAAAGCAACATAAAAATTAAACAAACATTGAATTTATAATTAAAAAAACAGTAAATTAATTGATTATAAAAAAATCATTAAACAATAGTTTGAGGATATTTAATTCTTTAGATTTATAATATTAAAAAAAATTTAAGATTTTTTTAATTAATTATTAAATTAGTTTTATATAATTAAGTTGAATTATATTACTTTTAATTTATTATTATTTTTAGAATAATTATTATATTATAAAATTATTAATTAAAAAATATTATAGTTAATTGAATAATAATTATTATTACTAATTTGAATATAATAAATTAATTTAACAACAATAATTATTGTTTAATTAATTTAACAACATTAATTATTGTTTAATTAATTTATTAGGTTCAAATTAATAATGAATATAATAAATTAATTGAATAACACATTCCTAATATTATAATGCAATGTAATTATTGATAATATAATTAATTAATTAAAATATAGCAACATAATTAAAAGAAATTATTATTAATTAGCCATTACATTGTTAATTAATTAAATAATAAGTTTTTATTAAGTGAGATTATTATTTAATTAAGTACTATATTATTACAATTATTTAAATAATATTATTTCTTCTAGTATTTTGCACATATGTTTAAGCATGTGTAGATATGTAAAAGCACTTATAATTACTAGTAACAACTACATTAATTTTGTTAATGTGTTATAAATAACCTTAAATTTGCCACCTACTTTTAATATTATACTTTTCCTATAATATATGCCTAAACTTAAACCTATAAGCAAGGTTAGTCTATGTTTGTTATGTGGTCTTTAAATTTCATATTTTGTGAATATTGGAGGATTACTTTTGTTTACTTTTTCAATAGAAAAAATCTTTAGCATTTGTTTACTATTATATAATGCACTTATGCTTTGCCAAGTTACCACGCTTTGTAAAAGAGTTCATTACCTTAAACAGCATACACTGGAGAATTCTACAATGTAAAAAGTATTTACTAAAGAACAGTCCGATCTACAGTTCAAAATGAACTAAATTTTTAAAAGCAAAAGTCATTCTTTAAAGAAGCGTTTAGTTATCTTTAAAAATTACACAGGTTTCAAGGTGAAATGGTTTACAAATTTCAATAATATGCCTTAGTGACTATTGTGATTAAGCTTAATGAAAGTGACTATTGTATTGAATGTTGAGCTTGTACAGAGTCCCAAGCCGTTTACAAACAAGCCAACAAGAAGGAAGAGGCGAAATAAAGTCATGATCGATAAAAGGACATCTCTCAAATGCCACATGTGGTTACAGGTTAAGTTTATAATCAAAATTGTGGCGGTAGCATATCAGTGACGTTTAAACAATGCAGTGGCATTAAGAAACCATAAAACAATTGAAAAATGTAAGCGAAGTAGTGCCGAGACAACCAATAATGTGCATAATCTTGGGAAATGATGGCGGATGCAACTGTTAACTTGACTCACCTCATAGTTATAATTTTCCTTTACCTTTTACTTTGGGGCTACCACATACTACCTTGAAAACCTTACCTTTTATTTCAACCAAATTACTTGGGAGTAAGCTACACTCGGGTCCACCCAACTCAGTCTAGTGATAGCTTACTCGGTTAGCCCTCCACTACCCTTGTGAATGCATCACCCTTTATCATCGCAGCTCTTCTTACCTGCAAAATCCATGCACCACCTGTTTTATCATGGCAGCGCTTCTCACATACCCAATCCATGTTTTGTTTCACCTTGCCATCCATCATTCAGCTTTCCATCCAGCATTCAGCTTGCCATCCAATCCATGTTTTGTTTCAGTTTGCCATCCAGCATGTCCATTTTGTGTCCCTGCCCAGATTGGGACGAGCAACCACCTCGACCGCAGGCTGAAGTCCAAATTGGGAATCTTATTAATTCAGATAAGTACATTAACTCAATAGTCTCCTGGTTTGCTATAAATATTCATTGTTGAACCTTCACCTTGCATTCAGCTCACATTTCAGAGTATTGTTGAGTATACAAACAAGGCTTTTGTATTCGTCTATCCAATGCAGACCGTCAAACCTCTGGAGAGTGTGCTTTGCATGAAGGGTGGAAACGTGGATTCAAGCTATGTATACAATTCGTCTGTCCCGGTAATTACCTCCAGCCATGCTTGAATCTGATCAGTTCTCACTGATCTTATCGTTTCAAGTTATTAACAGACTATAACCCATTTTATTGCAATGATTCTTAGGCAGTTAAAGATGGTTCTGGCCATCAAGCCCGTTTTGGAGCATTAGATCTACAAGAACATGAAATCTGTCATGGGAGCAAGGGAAGTAGATAACGTGTTTCTTATGGAGTATGCCAATCGACTGCTACTAAAAACAAGGGTACATTAATGCTCAAATCACATAATATAGATGATGTTCAGAGATCAATTTTTACAAGGGTATATTAATGCTCGAAATCACATAATATAGATGATGTTCAGAGATCAATTTTTTGTTGGGAAGTGCTACAAATTTTATATTAATGTCCAGTTACCTGTTTGTTCTTTACTTCATATTGTATACTAAATGTTTTCTTAATTGATTGCATGTTTACTTTTCGAATGTTAACTATGAAGCAACTAGACGGAATTATCAGAACGAGCCTAAGAAATCTTTTGCCCGATCACGCAATGAAGGCCACAACCCATCAAATCCTATGCACCCGTTACCCTATCAATAATTCATGTTGTTTTCTAGTTCCATATAAGGCCATTATATCCTGCAGTTTTTGCAAGTTCTTAGTTCCACCAAAGGCCACGAGATCTTCTGATTACTTTTGACTCTTCATTTATTTTCTACCAAATAGGTTTTTAAGGCATCATTCTATCCTGGAATGATTATATTTAATAGTTGAAACTGAAATTATTACAAACAAACCAAATATTTAGTCAAAATGTTTGAATTACAAGCGATGATCCAACTGTAGGAAATGAATGATTAATTTGTTGCAGCACATCGTGTAGAATGATAACCTAGACTCTTGAGACTTTTTGAGACTCAATACATAAAACACAGATTATGTTTTTATTTTAACTTCTACCGAAAGACAAGTATCTCCAAACTCTCAGAAAATTAAGTGACTTAATAAAGATAATAAATTTACATTCCTCATTCTTGTTCAATAGAGTGTATTAAATATTAAAGGTGGCCTTCAAATAAGTTTTTGTTTTAAAGTTTTTGTCATTTATACTGCAAGCTTTGGCAACTGTATCACTGTTAGAATCTTATCTCAACTAATTGAGAAAAGACTTTGCATCATTCTTCCCGGAGGTTGCATGTTCATAGCGTTCTTGGCTTGTAATTCTGGTGACATAAAGGAACAAGGCGGATTGGGAGCTTGCACTCTTTACTTGGAAGCTGCATTTGAGGAACTAGTGAACAAGGTATTATAAGTTTGAATATTTATTCAGTATATATGCGATCGATTTCGGCTGGCAAGGTTTGATTGAGAAAGAGAAACTGGACTCATTCAACATTCTTGTCTACGGTCCAAGTTTGGCTGACCTGCAGAGCATCGTGGAGACTGAGCAATCGTTTGAAATAGACAACATGAGGCTTTTTAGTGGGTTTCCTTTGCATCCATAGATGGAGGTTAGAGAAGGAGAAGAGGAGATGCTTGGAAGAATAAGTAAATTTTACAGAGCCCTGTTTGAGAATCTTGTGGCAACTCTCTTGGGGTCAGATGAGCATATGGTGAATGAAATTTTTACAAGGATTGAAAAGACAGCTGCTGCAAATTATGGGGATTTTTTGACTGATACGATCGACATGGTAGTTGCAATTCTCATTGGCAAAAGACAATGACTCACAGTTTAAGTCATCTCATAGGCACCCGGATTCCCATTACTACCAAGGCTGATGTCTATAGCTTTGGCATGACTCTGCTCGAGATCATATCCGGGTGACAAAATTTGGACTTCAGCTTGTTGTCAAGTAGGTTGTTCTTTCCAACCTGGGCAGGGACTCGACTCAAATGAATTTTGGGCAAAGTAATGGACCTACTAAACGGTAAGCTGAAACAAAATATGGATTGAGCAGGTAAGAAAAGCTGCCATGATAAGGGTGGGTGGTGTATTCACGAGGACAGAAGGTTCTAACAGAGTAATCTATCACTCAACTACGTTGAGTGGGCCCAGGTGCAAATGGTCGGGTAGATAGCTTACTCCAATTACTTGTTACATGATTTTAATGCCACCAAATGTTGGAAATATTAATTACTCTCTGATCCATAATCCAACAAGATCAAGAGTTCAGATCTCTCGCATATAAGTCAATAGAATTTAGTTACTGAAGCTAAGTTTCTAGGTAGAGAGTAATTGCACTCTTTAAATGTTAAGATGGTTAGTGGGCATAAATCTTCTATATGAAGAATGAATTTGTAAATAAAAAAAGAGAGAGACACAGAAGCAGAATAGAACATAGAAGAGAAGTGTGGGGAGGAAGAAGAAAGAAAACTCACTGTAGAGTTTGAAGCTCAAGCTTCTGTGTTTCTACCAAGTTTGTAATTGTGGTTGTAAGTTTTGTTATGCCGTCATATGAAATATAAATCCTTAAGTTTATGTTTGAATGAATGTTCTAGTTAGCCGCATATCTTTTCCATGTTTACCAGAGAAAATGTTGTTTACATTTACTGTTAGTGAAAGACATCAAGAATCCATAATTATTTCACTGTGTAAAATTTCCTGGTCTTACACGCAAATTTCTAGATTTATGCGCACATGTTTGACACAAATCTTGTTTATTATTTATATGATATTGTGAGTGATTCGCAATATAGTTGTGTCCCAGTTAATCTTAGGTTATCGCAGTGAAAAGTGTTTTTCATATTCCTATGTCCTTAGACTAAGAATTATAAATTTATTGAGCAGAAGTGAAAACTTGTTCACACATGAGTTTTTCGCAACTATTTCATATGGCAATAAAAGCCAGTTGAAAGCCTAATTTAAAGTGTGTCAGGGTGAACACGTCGGCAATTACTTCATCGTAGTAACTCTAACACAGTAACTCTTGCGCAGTAATTTCTTTAAATTCCATCACAAGAAATTTAAGTCGCAAGTTTTGAAAAAGTAAAAAGGGAAAAACAAAGGGTGTGCTACGTGGTAACTGAAGTTAATTTCCGTGGCATCTGTTTCTAGCAAGATTTGGTATCGCAGCTAGTTTAGGAAAGAAATATTGTCCTAAAAAGACAAAAGTAATTTTTTAATGAAAGTTAAAAATTAAAAAATGGCTTCTACTTCCGGTTCAAATATGTAAGTTTACAAACTCCCATTTTTACACGAAAGAATTATGAATATTGGTCGCTAACAATGAAGGCTTTGTCAAGAGGTCAAGATGTTTGGGATATTGTCCAGAATGGTTATGCAGAACCAGTAGATCAAACAGCATATAATAATCTCTCACAAGCTGAGAAAGATATCCTGAGGGAACAGAGGAAGAAGATGGAAAAGCTTTGTTCTACATACATCAAGCCATGCATGAAAGCATACTCCCAAGAGTAGCAGCAGCAATTACCGGAAAGCAGGCATGGGACACATTGGGTATAGCTTATCAAGGTTTGGACAAGGTAAAGAATTCAAAGCTGCAAATTCTAAGAAGAGATTTTGAATCACTATCCATGAAATATTCATATTTAGGAGACTCATTTTATACTAGAGTTGCTAGTTTGATAAATCAACTGAAATCTCATGGAGAAACCATAACAGACCAAAGGAGATTTGAAAACTTGGTTGTAACCTTGGAAGAACATACAGATATGACAATGTTTAGTATTGATGAGCTGTAAGGTAAACTCAAACATCATTGGAAGGTGCATTCGCAGCACAATCATCTATAAGCCGAGGAAGAGGCAGGGGGATAAATAATTTCAAAGGAAGAGGAAGAAACTTATCAAGAGGAGGACGCAGTAATAGTCCTGTAGATGTTGCTGGTAGAGGACAGAATCAGAACACAAGTCAGCCAAGTGGTCACAAGTTTGAAAATTCAAAGATTCAATGCTATTACTGTAAAAAAATTGGTCATTATGCATATGAATGCATGAAGAAGCAATATGACCAAGGAAAGCAAAACCAAAATCAGTTGATGAATACTAGCAATTCACCGAGCGCAATGTTGATGGCATGCACATCACCAATTGAATGCAATACCATCCAAGAAAGTCTGCCTGACATATGGTATTTAGATTCAGGCTACAACAATCATATGACTGGTAATTTAAATTTATTTTCCAGTCTAGATAATTCAGTTCAAACTGATGTTACACTTGGAAATAATGTCCAAGTCACTGTTTTGGGAAAATGTACTGTTAGTATTTTAACCAAACTAGGGGAGCATAAGTATATGCCTGATGTTTACCGTGCAGAAGTTCTGAAGCATAATTTGTTGAGTATTGGACAGCTGATACAGAAAGGTTACAGAGTTTACATGGAAGATAATCACTATGTGATTAAAGATGTACATCTAAGCAACCAGCTGATAGCAAGAGTTCCAATGACAAGCAATCGCTTGTTTCCATTGAGGATAGTTCCAGACAATACAGAAGTTGCATTCAAGGCAGAAAGTAAAGAAGAAGTTATTCACTGCGAGAAGAAATAAAATGACAGCGTTGATTTCAAGCTGCATTTCATACAGAAGTTCAGGATGATTCCCGGCTATGGCATTTCATATTTGGACATCTGAATTTTGGTAGACTGAAGTTGCTGCACACAAAGAATATGGTAAAAGGATTGCCATTGACTGACAAACCAAACAGAGTTTGTGAAGGCTGCATCTTTGGCAAGCAGCATAGAGAGACTTTTCCAATTGGAAAGTCATACAGAGCACGCACACCACTTGAGATCATTCAGTCTGATATTTGTGGTCCAATGTAGACAACATCCATTGGTGGCTGCAAGTATTTTCTTACTTTTATTGATGACTACTCAAGAAAAACATGGACAGGGATGATTTTAAGGAACCATACTTATTTAAAAGTGTATAAATGTTGGCAAATATTACCAATTCTTAAAACGCCAACTATAAAATGATTGGTGATATTTTTCAAAAATTATTTTAATTTCCAAGGATTTTATATCGTTTATATAATAATTTGGTTATTTTTAGGGTGACAAAATTTTACCGCATCAAAATTGGGCGAAAAAGGGCTTCAAAAAATGCAAAATGGAAAATCTTTTTTGGGAGAAAAACATGGAAATTCGCCCCTAAAATTATCCTTGAACATGGGTATATTTTTTGAAACATAAATTTGATGCATTTAGTTGTTTTTAGAGATCTGGTTATCCACTCTCCAAGAGCTTGGTACAGTCGCATTGATTCCTATCTCGTTGAGAATGGATTTCATAGAAGTGAAAGTGAACCAACGTTGTACACCAAAGTGAATGAGCAAGGTAACATGTTAATTGCTTTCCTATATGTGGATGATTTAATATTTACTGGTGATTTTGACATACAAGAATTTAGAAAAGTCATGGAAAGTGAATTTGAAATGAGTGATTTGGGGCTCATGAAGTTATTTCTAGGCATTGAAGTTCAGCAATCTGAAAGTGGTATTTTCATATCACAGTCCAAGTATGCAAATAAAGTTTTAAAAAGATTTAATATGTCAAATTACAAGGCAGTCCCAACACCAGTAATAACAGGTTTAAAATTGAGCAAAGATGATGATGGATCAACTGTAGATCATACGTTGTTTAAAAGGCTTGTTGGCAGCCTTATGTATTTAATAGCAACAAGACCATACATCATGTATGGAGTAATTCTGATCTCAAGATTTATGGAGTCACCAAAAGACTCACATTGGCAAGCAGGTAAAAGAATTCTGAGGTATGTAAGTGGTACAAAAGATCTTGGCGTAATGTATTCAACTTCAGAAAATTTTAAACTCATAGGATATACTGACAGTGACAATGGAGGCATCACAGATGACAAGAAAAGTACATCTAGGTACACATTTCATTTTGGTATAGGTGTTGTTTCATGGACTTCGAAGAAATATCCCATAGTAACTCTATCTTCAGCAGAAGCAAAGTATGTCGCAGCCATAGGCCCTGCATGTCAAGCTGTTTGGATGAGAAGAATGTTAAAAGATCTGTCACAAAACTAGCAAGAACCAACAACCATTTTCTGTGACAACAATTCAGCCATTGCCTTGTCAAAGAATCATGTGTTTCACAAGAAAAGCAAACACATTGACACAAGGTATCATTTCATAAG
This sequence comes from Pseudotsuga menziesii, assembly GCA_001517045.1. Lineage (NCBI taxonomy): Eukaryota > Viridiplantae > Streptophyta > Pinopsida > Pinales > Pinaceae > Pseudotsuga > Pseudotsuga menziesii. Next base: position 10,763 of record LPNX010691278.1, read on the forward strand.
AGAGCTCGTGAATAACAAATAAATCGTTTTAGAATTTTGCAAGTCTGAAGATCAACTTACAGACATATTTACAAAACCATTGGCAAGGGATACATTTCAGTATGTTCAAAGTTATTTGGGAATGACAAGTTCTATATAGTGAACTGTTAGGATATTTAGACACTTAGGAGTTAGTTAAGATCAACTTGTGTAATATATCTCTTAGGTAAAAGTGTGTTTCTTTAGTATGCATTAGTATGCATTTGTAAATATTTTAATCCGACGGTCACGATATGTTCTAGATATAGAGTGATCTGACGGTTCAACTTCTCTTAGATCATACCTACCATTGATCCGTGGCTTAACACCCGATTGGTCTATGATCTCTATTTAAAGAGCATAGAAGGTCATTAGCTAGTTGATCTATTATGAGAAGCTCATATGTAACTTTCTTTCTTTTGCATAATAAATTACTCCAAGTAGCTATTTGGCTGGGGCCGTGGACTGTTTGCTTCTCGAGGGTTTTAACCACATGACAAACATCGATGTGTTGATCTGTGATCTATTTGTGTGAAGCGGTTGCTGAAGGTGTTCGGTATTTTGTGAATACCCTGTGTACCCGAACATGGTATCAGAGTTTTTATGAAGAGCCGCTTTCGGTTTTGATAAAGATCTGGAACCGGTGTTGCTGAAACTTTGAAAGGGTTTCGGGTTCTATATTTTCTGTACATTTGTGGCCTATGGGAGCTATTCCATTACGTCCGGAGTGTCGTTTCCATTGGGAAATAATTTTCATTTCACCAAAAACCATTTTCGTTTTCTCCAGAAACACCCATTTCGGCAAATCTGAAGGTATAATGTTACAGTGACGGATTTGTTTTTTTAAATCTCATATTTTATCAGTTTATTATTAGATCTTTTATGTTTTAGTCTTGAACTGTTGTTTTCCCTGACTGCGTATGCTCTCTGCTGTGCACCTTGCGTGATCACGGTGAATCAGAAACAGTAAGGGAAATTTTTTTTCTAGTCTTCTCGGCCACGTATGCTCTTTGCCGTGCACCTTGTGCGATCATGGAAAATCAGAAACAACGAGAAAACTTGAAATGTAGACTTTCCGGGTAAGCTAACCAAGATCTAACCGCATTGTGTGGAAAAAGTTTTTTTTGTTTTTGTTTTTCGTTTTTTTGTGATTTGCAGGAAAAGAAAGCAAGCACGAAAAACGAGAGAAAAGAGTAAAAAAAAATAAAAACAAAGCCCCATTCCTCTTTCCATACTTTTATGTACCTTTTAAACTGAACTCACTTGGTCCAAAGTTGTTTTACACTTTGATAAGTCTTGAATTCAAGTCTTATCAAGCTACTTTTTAGTGCATGCAATTTCTATTTTCAAGTTACATTATTGTAAAAGTGCATCTCACATAAATAAAATAAAATAAAAGTGAGTCACTTAAGCCTTTTAATTTATTGCCACACTATGTAAAAGTCACATTATTGTAAAAGTGAACATCACTTATTCTACAAAATTGATTCACTTCAAAACAACTTTATTGTAAAAGTGATTGTCAAAGGTTGATCTTGGGAAGAGGGGGCTTCCTTTTTTTAGTTGGTCAAGTTAATATCTGTTACGTCACTATTGGGGACATTTTCAACTTTTTCTTTGATCAAGCATAACTTCATCATCCGGAATCAGTTTTAAGTGCCATTTTTTTTTTAAAACCGCATATTTTTTCGAGCTCTTTGCATCCAGACAGTTAGATTCTGTTCTTTCAGCCATTATTTTACAGTATGGTGGCCCCTTGTGATATTATACTTACAAGTTCTAACTATTTCTCATTGAAATCTCGTATGGAGGATGTTCTACGAAGTAGGGGACTTTTCAGGATAACCTCACGGAAAGAAACAGAATCCACTGATGATGATAAGAAAATTAAATGGGCAAATAGATGTGATGAAGCTCGTGGATTGATTGGGATGTCAATCTCTATTGATTTGCGATTCCACATATCTGAAATTGATGAACCTGATAAAAATTGGGAAAAGTTGGAATCTGTGTTTGGTAAATACAATGAAATTCGGGGTCATCAACTCGAGAATGAGTTGATTTCCTTGAATCCAAATGTTTTTTCATGCATTCAATACTATTTATCTAAGTAGAAAACTCTTAGACTCTTATGTGTAGAATGCAAGATTAAGAAAGAAGACAAACAATATATTTATCATATCCTTTCCAAACTTGGAACTGCATATTCTATTTTTGTATCTACATTCTACTCCATGAAAGAATCCTTGACCGCAGCTAGCTATCAAGAGCCTAGTCTTAAATCATTTTGTGATTCCTTAATTAAAGAGCAAGATAAGCTCATTCATCTTAGAATAATTAACAATGCAGATACATCTGGGAAAGCCTTATTGTCCCAACAGAAAGAAAAGTCCAAGCCTCCCAAGAAACAGAATTTTCGCAATAATAAGCAAAACAACAAGGGTCCCAAACCCTCTCAGTCAGCTCCTTTAAAAAATGACAAAGGATCCAAGCAAAAAGGAGAGAAGACTGAGTGTCATTGCAATTTTTGTGGGAAATATAATCATGATGAATCTAAGTGTTTTAAGAATATGGCAGCCTTGGAAGTAGTAATGAAGAAGCACCACATCAGCCTAGATTCGTCTTCAGAATCTACCTCTCATGGACATGCACTTTGTGCTTTTGGTTACTTTTATACTGCATCTTCTTCTCCTACTTCAATTGAATGGTTTATTGATTCTGGAGAATCTTATCATATGGCTAAGGATAAAGCCATCTTTTCTACTATGCATGAATGTAACACTAAACAAATATTTGTTGGTGATGATAGACCTCTAAGTGTTGTAGGATCTGGAACAGTTCTAGTAGAAGATAGTCATTTCAGTGATGTACTATGTGTTCCAAAAATTTCCTGCAATTTTTTATCAGTCTATCAAATTACTCATTCAGGTGAACGTAAAACTGTGACGTTTACACCTCACCAAGTTGTAATCAAGGATTTTAAAAATAGTCAAAATATCCTTGCTACTGGAACTGTTGATGATATTACCAGGTTGTACAAATTTAACAACCTTGGGTCATCACCTTTTCCTTCAGTTTTTGTTGCTCATAGTGATAACTTGAGCAAACTTTGGCATGAGCAATTTGGTCACTTAAATTATCATTCATTGCAACAACTATGTAAATACAATATGGTGACTGGTCTTCCACTGGTATCTTGCAAGGATGGTGTTTTTTCTGGTTGTTACTCGAAAAACATCATCGAGACAGTTTTGACAAACATGCCTCTTGGCACACCTCGGTTCCCTTGGAACTTGTGCATAGTGACTTGTGTGGCCCTCTTCCATCTGCTTCCTTTTCTGGTTTCAAATATTTCTTAATTTTCATTGATGACTACTCCAGACGCACTTGGGTTTCCTTCCTAAAACTTAAGAGCGAAGTATTTAACATGTTCTTGTCCTACAAGGCCCTTGTTGAAAAACAATCTGGTCATCAAATTATTATGTTAAGATCTGACAATGGAGGAGAATATGTTAACAACAAGTTCACTACTTTTTGCACTGAACAAGGAATATGACAACAACACACTATTCCATATACACCACAACAAAATGGTGTAGCTTAATGGAAGAACCGCACTTTAAAAGAAATGGCTAATTGTATGATCCAATCCAAGGGACTAAGTCTTCAATATTGGGTTGAGGCCATAAATTGTGCAAATTACATAGTTAATCGCACACCCACTAAAGTTTTACAAGGTATAACACCGGAAGAAGCATGGAGTAAAATTAAACTAGATGTAAGTCACTTTCATGTGTTTGGTTGTGAAGCATGGGCTCACATTCCGGATGAAAAACGGAAAGCATTTACAGCCTAAAAGTGAAAAGTGCATATTTTTTGGATATTCTGAAGATGTAAAAGGTTATAGACTTCTTCAGACACATTCTCATGATATAATCATTAGAAAAGATGTTAAATTTGATGAAAATATCTTGGCCTACGAGCCTAACTTGGCGGGTGTGCCATCTTTGGCCTGCGAGCCTGATTCGATGATTGTGCCTTATTCTTCTTCTTCTTCCAGCTTCCTTGACAGGTTTTCAAACCCAGTTTCTGATGATGACAGTGAGGATGAAAATCCACCTTCACCTGCTCATGTTCCTCCAATTGCACCAGCACCAATACTTCCTCGATAGGTCCATTCAACATGTGAAGGAGCTGGTGATCTTGTTGGTGATCCTAGAGATCAACGTCGAACATGTTCTCAATTTTAGTGAGCCTCTTCTCTTTTGGCTCAAGTTTTTGAGAATCATGATCCATAAAATTTTGCAGAAGCTTCAGGAAATCCAGATTGGGATGTAGCCATGGATGAAGAATATCGTTCCTTAATGGCGAATGATACTTGGGATCTTGTTCCTCTTCCAAAAGGAAGAAAACTTGTCAGATGTAAATGGGTCTACATATCTAAGTATGCATCAAATGGAAGTTTTGAAAGACTTAAGGCAAGGTTAGTTGCCAAAGGTTTTTCCCAAGTTGAAGGGATTGACTACAATGAAACCTTTACCCCTGTAGCAAAAATGAACTCCATCTTCCTTGTTCTTTCCCTTGCAGCCTTACATAACTGGGAAGTCCATCAAATGGATGTCAAGTCTGCCTTCTTACGTGGTGATTTATATGATGAAATTTACATGGAACAACCTCCTGGATATGTTCAGAATAACTCTAGCCTTTTTTGTCTCCTTAAGAAATCCTTATATGGCCTTAAGCAAGCTCATAGAGCTTGGTATGCCAAAATGGATAGCTTTCTCCTTGACACTGGTTTTTCTAGATGTCATTCTGACCCCAATGTCTATACCAAGAAAGTAGGAAACCATTTCATCATACTTGTTCTTTATGTTGATGATCTTATCCTTACTGGTAATGACCCTAAACTTATAACCCATGTGAAATCCGGTCTTAAGAAAAATTTTGAAATGTCAGACTTAGGACATTTGCATTATTTTCTTGGTCTCCAAGTTTTGCAAACCGAATAAGGAATCTTTCTTTCCCAGTCTAAGTATGCTTGTGACCTTCTTTGTCACTTCCACATGGAAGATTGTAAACCATCCCCTTCTCCCTTCCAGTCTGGAGTCAAACTTTCTACCACTTGTACTTCCCCGGAAGTAGATGCCACCTTGTATCATCAGCTTATTGGTAGTATTTTATACTTGACTCATTCTCGTCTTGAACTTTCCTTTGTCGTTGGTCGTGTTGCCCGTTATATGCAAACTCCTCATGAAAGTCACTAAAAAGCAGCAAAAAGAATACTTCGATATATTTGAGGTACAATTCAGTTTGGGATTCATTACAACACAGGGGGGAAACCTTTGTTGGTTGGTTTCACTGATTCAGATTAGGCCGCTGATCCTGATGATCGAAAGTCTACTACAGGTTATGTTTCAGTCTGGGATCTAGACCTGTCGCTTGGGCTTGTAAGAAACAACAAGCTCTTGCTCTTTCTTTAGCAGAAGCAGAATATTGACCCACAGTTAATGCTAGTCAGGAAGCTTTATGGCTTTGACAGATCCTTTCAGAGTTTGGATTTGAGCAGCAACATCCTACTCCACTTTGGTGTGACAATCAAAGTGCCATCAAGCTTGCCAAATATCCAATTCTACATCAGCGCAACAAACACATTGAGCTACACATGCACTTCATCAGAAATCTTGTTCATGATCGTGTTATTGAAGTGCTCTATTGCCCTACAGATGATCAAGTTGGATACATCTTCACCAAGTCTCTTACAGAAGTGAATTTTTCTAAAATTTGGTCTATGTTAGGAGTTTAGGAATGTTTCCTTAAGGGGGGATAGGCTCTAATGCCTCATTCCTTCTCCTAATAGTGTCACTTTTGTAAATCCTTCAATCCTATCCCAAGTTGTTCTTAAGGGGGGATGTTAGGATATTTAGACACTTAGGAGTTAGTTAAGATCAACTTGTGTAATAAATCCATTAGGTAAAAGTGTGTTTCTTTAGTATGCATTAGTATGCATTTGTAAATATTTTAATACGATGGTCACGATATGTTCTAGACATAGAGTGATCCGACGGTTCAACTTCTCTTAGATCATACCTACCATTGATCTGTGGCTTAACACTTGATTGGTCTATGATCTCTATTTAAAGAGCATAGAGGGTCCTTGGCTAGTTGATCGATTATGAGAAGCTCATATGTAACTTTCTTTCTTTTGCATAATAAATTGCTCCAAGTAGCTATTTGGTTGGGGCCGTGGACTGTTTCCGTCTCGAGGGTTTTAACCACGTGACAAACATCAGTGTGTTGATCTGTGATCTATTTGTGTGAAGCGGTTGCTGAAGGTGTTCGTTATTTTGGGAATACCTTGTGTACCCGAACATGAACTCTATCATGAACAGAGCACGTTTTTTGCTCTGAAAAACATTTTGTTATATTTTGTTTTTAAATTACAATCTACTCATAATTAACAGGGAGTGTTGGAATATTAATTACTCGTTGATCCGTAATCCAATCAGTGGACTCTGTCAGAGTCTGTAGCAGGTCAGAAGGTGCTAGAGAGTCTAACAAGATCAAGAGTTCAGATCTCTCGCATATAAGTCAAGAGAATTTAGTTGCCGAAGCTAAGCTTCTAGGTAAAGTGTAATTGCAGTCTTTAAATGTTAAGACGGTTAGTCGGCAGAAATCTTCTATATGAAGGATGAATTTGTAAATAGAAAAAAGAGAGAGACAGAGAAGCAGAATAGAATAGAGAAGAGAAGTGCGAGGACGAAGAAGAAAGAAAACTCATTGTAGAGTTTGAAGTTCAAGCTTCTGTGTTTTTACCAAGTCTATATTTATGGCTGTAAGTTTTGTTATGCCATCATATGAAATATAAATCCTTAAGTTTATGTTTGAATGAATGTTCTAGTTAGTCGCATATCTTCTCCATGTTTACCTCAGTAAATGTTGTTTACATTTATTGTGAGTGAAAGACATCTAGAATCTATAAGTATTTCACTGTGTAAAATTTCCTACTCTTACGCGCAAGTTTCTAGATTTATGCGCAGAGGTTTGACACAAATATTGTTTATTATTTATATGATATTGTGAGTGATTCGCAATATAGTTGTGTCACAGTTAATCCTAGGTTATCGCAGTGAAAAGTGTTTTTCATATTCCTAAGTCCTTAGACTAGGAAATATAAAGTTATTGCGCGGAAGTGAAAACTTGTTTGCAACCATTTCGTATCGCAGTAAAATCCGGTTGAAGCCTAAGTTAAAGTGTGTCAAGGTGAAAAAATCGTGCAGTTACTTCATCGCAATAACTCTAGCGCAGTAACTCTTGCACGGTAATTTATTCGTGCAGTAATTTCCATCGCAAGAAAATTAAGTCGCAAGTTTTGAAAAAGTAAAAAGGGGAAAACAAAGGGTGTGCTGTGCGGTAACTAAAATTAATTTCCACGGACACACTTTTTACCTCAACACACACCTACTTCACTTCAACTGGCTTTTATGGCTACAGGATTTAGATTGCGACCAACTCCTACCACCAAATCCCCACCTAGTTGACTTCTACTTTCTTTTACCTAGCCATGATTTAGATTGCGACCAACTCCTCCCACGAACTTTGTCTTCCACAAGACCACTTTTAGTAGAACTTTATAAGAGGAAAAAGAGATTCACAATTTCATATAACCAAAGTATTAAGTAAAACTTGTGTCAAGTACTCTACTAATAAAAACTCAAACTTTTACATAGTAAAATATTTGTGGATTATTTGTGTCTTTCACTAAACAGTAAATGTAAACAACATTTACTCAAGTAATTTTGGAGAAGATGTGCGGCATAATAAAAAATTCATTCAAACATAAACTATATATATATAAATATATATATTTTAGCGACATAACAAAGAACTATAGCAACAATTACAAACTTGGAAATTTACAAGGATGATTCATCTTTTATAGAGCTTCGATTCTCAACACTTTCCAAAACACAGAAGCTTGGGATTCTAAAAAAGTTTCTCTTCTCCTTTCATTCTTACTTCTCAGGAAATACAGTTGCTTCAATGGTAGACTTGAGTTACCGCGCAGTCATAAACTTTTCTTTTCCTTTCCTTTTTACTTTAACGAAAAGTATTGGGACAAAAAATACTTGGGACAACAGACTTTTTACCGGACACACTTTTACCTTGACAGACTATTGGATTCCACCGGCTTTTCTGGGACATGATTTAGGTTGCGACCAACTCTTACGTTTATGGAACAACTTCTGATACAACTTTATAAGAAGATATTTCTTAGTCTAAAGACTCATGATATGAAAAACACTTTTCACTCACTGAAACTTGGGATAAACTACAACACAACTATATTGTGACTCACTCACAATATCATATAACCAAATATTAAAATAAGATTTGTGTGGAACACTCTGCTAACAAAAACTAGAACTTTTACACCATGAAATAAATATGGTTTCTTTGTGTCTTTCACTAGGAAAATGTAAACAACATTCACTCAAGTAAATATGGAGAACATGTGCGACTAAATAAAACTTGCATTAAACCATAAACTATGGATTTATATATATTGTGGGGGCATAATAAAGAACTATAGCCTTAATTACAAACTCTAAAAATTTACCAGGATCACCTTTTATAGAGCTTCAACTCTCAACACTTTCACAAAACATTGAAGCTTGAGCTTCGAAATCTTCATAGAGTTTTTCCTTCTTCTCACACTTACACTTATCTTCTCTCTATATCTCTGTCTATATATGTGTCTCTGTGTGTGTATGTGTGCATATTTTCAATCTTCTTCTTCTTATAAAAAACTTCTACGGACTTACATTAAATTCTGCAATAACTATCTACATAGAAACTTAGTTTCGAAAATTTATTTCAATTGTGGCTTATATATGAGTGAAGTGAAGTCTTCATCATGTCAGAGTGTATGTGTAACATGCCCAAAACTGAATATATATATATATATATAT
>LPNX010691284.1:0-17123 GCA_001517045.1 Pseudotsuga menziesii
GAAGTTGAGATCACAGAGATCTCAAGTGGTAAAGTCATTGCAAAAGGAGTTGCAAATCATACTTTAAAGGTATACATGTTCTCACACTTCCTACCCTACTCAAAACCCTCTTCTCTTCTGATTCATGCTAATGAGGCAAGCAAGCTTTGGCATGAAAGATTTGGCCACATAAATTACAAGTATCTTTCTGATCTTAGTGAAAAAGAAATGGTCATAGGGTTACCCAAGATAAAATTTTCCAAAGGAGTCTGTCAAGGTTGCATCCTAGGAAAACACCCAGAGCATAAATTTGAGAGAGCTAGTCATGAGAGAACCTCTGCACCTCTTGAGTTGATCCACAATGATGTTGCTGGCCCATTCCCTCATATGTCCATGAGTCAGGCCAAATATGCATTGACTTTCATAGATGACTTTTCCAGGTATTGCTGGGTTTACTTCCTGAAACACAAGTCTGAAGTTTTTGGCCTCTTCAAAGTCTTTAAGGCTTTGGTTGAAAACCAGTATGGGAGGAAACTCAAGGTCCTCAGATCTGACAATGGTGGTGAGTATGTCAAGTCTGAGTTTATTCAATATTGTGCAGATGTAGGTATTCAGATGCAGCATTCTATCCCTTACGCACCACAACAGAATGGTGTTGCTGAGAGGAAGAACAGATCACTGAAAGAGATGGCAACCTGCATGATGGAGGCTAAGACTTTGCTACCAAAGTACTGGGCCAAAGCTATAAACTGTGCAGCCTATATCTAGAATAGGGTTCCTCATAAACAGCTTGATGGTATGACTCCTTTCGAAGCATGGAGTGGGCACAAGCCAGATGTGACCCATTTCAGGATTTTTGGCTGAAACGCTTGGGCTAGAATTTCAACAGAAAAGAGAAAGGATTTGCACCCCCAAAGCCAAGAGTGTCTATTTGTTGGGTACTCTGAAGATTCAAAAGGGTACAAGCTGATCCATTTGAGCACAAACAAAGCCTTCATTGAAAGGTGTGTTCAGTTTCAAGAAGAACCCCTAGCAGTAGTGGAAGTTGGAGAATCCTCTTCACCACTAGAACCTCTGAATGTAAGTGAAGAGATAGTTGAACATGCTGATTCTGATATGTCTGATAGTGATGATTTTATTGCATATCCTAACAGCCCTACAAGGACAAAATGGGCAGCCAAGACCATTCATGCAGCTGGAGAGCTAGCTGGAAATCCTAATGACCCTAGGAGGACTAGATCTCAATTCGAGAGTGCTCTATGCATTAAAGATCCTATGTTTGCTGAGAAATGCTATCTGATGGTGGAATTAGATCCTTAGACATATGAGTATGCAGCAGAAGATCCAAGATGGCAAGCATCCATGAAGGAAGAGTTCAGCTCACTCTAGAAGAGCAACACTTGGGAGCTGGTTGATCTTTCCCCAGGGAGGAAGCTAGTTCAGTGTAAGTGGGTGTACAAGACCAAATTTGCTGCTGATGGTTCACCTCTGAAGTACAAGGCCAGATTGGTAGCCAAGGGCTACTCACAGGTTCATGGCATAGACTACAATGAGACCTTTGCACCAGCGGCAAAGATGGACTCCATTAGGCTAGCCTTAGCCATTGCAGCTTCAAAGCAATGGGAAGTACATCACATGGATGTGAAGTGTGCTTTCCTGAATGGAGATCTCACTGAAGAGATATACATGCAGCAGCCTCAAGGATTTGCTACTAACCCATCTCTTGTGTGCAGGCTAAAGAAGTCATTGTATGGGCTTAAGCAAGCCCCCAGGGCTTGGTATGCCAAGATTGATAGCTTTTTGCTATCACTGAATTTGTTCGATACAAATCAGATCCAAATGTCTATTTGAAGCTGATTAATGGTTCATTAATGATCATTGTTTTATATGTTGATGACCTTCTCATTACAGGAAGCTCAAAGGATGAAATTGTTTCCTTGAAGGGTGCAATGAACCAAGCCTTCTCCATGACAGATTTGGGGCTATTGAGCCAATTCTTGGGGCTTGAGATTGCTCAAACCAAAGCTGGAATCAAGGTGCACCAGTCCAAGTATGCCTTGGATTTGCTGAACAAATTCAGAATGAAGGATTGCAAGCCAAGCAAGACTCCTTTCCTTTCAGGAGTGAAGCTTGAAGAAGCTGATTCTTCACCTATGGTAAACAATACACTGTATAGGCAATTGATTGGATGTTTGTTGTATCTTACACATACTAGACCTGATCTTTATTATGCAGTAAGTGTGGCTTCTAGATACATGGATCAGCCTCATGAGATCCATTGGAAAGCAACCAAAAGGATCCTTAACTTTGTTCAGGGAACAAAGACACATGGGATCTTCTATAAAGCAAAATTTGATCTTGATTTGATTGGGTTTACTGACAGTGATTGGGCAGGTGACAGCATAGATCGAAAGTCAACATTAGGATATGTGTTCATTCTTGCAGAAGGTCCAATCAGCTGGTCAAGCAAGAAACAGAGTGCCATTGCACTCTCATCTATAGAAGCAGAGTACAGAGGAGTTGTAAATGCAGCAACTCAATGTTTATGGTTGCAGGGATTACTTGGAGAGTGTGGCTTCGAATCAGAATACTCAACTACTATCTACTATGATAATCAGAGTACCATTCGAATATGCAATGATCCAGTTCAGAAGCAGAGAACCAAACACATTGAGATCCATATGCACTACATCAGACAGCTTGTGCATGATGGCACCATTCACCTACTCTTTTGTTCATCTTCAGAACAAGTAGCTGATATCTTCACCAAAGCATTTTGTGAGAAGACATTCAACAATCTCAAATCACTGTTGGGGATTGCTAATCATACTGTGAAGCATGAGTGATGACAAGATTTCCAAATTTTGTTTTACAGTCCATGTTTAAGGGAGGATTTTCCCACTGGGTTTTTGCCTCTTTCCTTGGTTAAATGGACATGAAGTATGTAAAGGGTGACTAAGCCTTGTTGCTAGGCCCTATAATTTTCTGATATATTATTCATAAGTCAGGCTTAAGGGGGGGTGTTAGAATAATCAACCCATAGTTAGCTACCTTAGACATTAATTAATCCATTTTTGTCTTATTTGCCTAGTTTCCATATTCCACCTTATGCAAGTTGTCATCTACACATCCATAGTGGTCAAACTTGCTAATTTTGAGTCATGGAGCGCTTGGGAAACCTCTTGGAATCAAATCTGCTTTATTCCTGGCCTCCCTAGCGCATGTCTGCTTTTTCTGCTTTTTCAGTGTTTTAAGGCAATTGGGAAAGTTTGACTAGGTGAGGTTAACTTGTTTTTTGTCCTCCACATCCTCCACTCTTTTCTCCTATGAAAAGAATGTATGAGTTGTCCTTCCATTACCTTTTAGCTTGCCTAATTTATTTTTCCAATTCGTGAGCTCCTTGACAGTTTTGGAAATTGCTTTATGCACCTATGGGGGATTTGCTTAGATTTAGTAAGCCTGTTTTTGACTATATTCGAATGGCATCTTCATGCATTTGAACCCCTCAAGTAATTATTTATTGTGGCAGCCTATGACTTCACAAGGTTGGCTATTGTACACTTATTCAATACAGATTAGTGTTCAGCTCCATATTCAGTCTCTTTTGTGAGTAATTTTGCATGTGCAATTGGCAATTGATGTGAGTGTAATTGTTCTAACACTGGGTTCAATTTCCACAGCTGTATATGAATCACAACCTCATAGTGTCATTGTCACTTTGGGAGGACAACTCTATCGGATACTAAAGACAGTTACACCTGCCACAGTATCATAGGGCAGGAATATAATCTCCCACACTAGGAAATTATCCCTCTTCACAATTGCCTCTAAAGGAGAACATTAGATCATAAATACCTCCACACCCTCTACATAGGGTCCCTTTGCTCAGCAGAAACAAGAACACAAAGTCAGTTTTCCCTCATCCATTCGAGTACCTCTATAGTGCAATGCCACACATTCAAGGTGCTCGTCCATAAAGACATCATATATACCAATTCAGACAAAGGATAACATTAAAACTAGAATTGTTGAAAAATTCCAACAGATCCATTAACAAGAATTACATCCATATGAAGATGCCAAAGAAAGACAACCTCTTCACTTCAACAAATGTCACACCAGGATATCAACTCAACACACAATTTGATATATGATACAAGATTTGATGAAATGAATACCATTGCTTCACAAAGGGGGAGGATTAATATAGATGGATATCATTTCCCACCCACCTATTCCTCTAGCTCAAAACAATTGTCCATTTTGGCAGTTTCCTAGTTATTTTCTATGATTTTTTGGGTCCTAAACTTCCTAGGTCGTTTTGAGGCCCTAAACGACGTTTTTTGGTGATTCAAGGGGACAAATGGTTTATAACGGCATACATTTAGTTCCAATAGGAATATGTAAAGCTCATATAGACCTTTCCAATGGGCTATTGAGCGCCCAATGAGAGATCGTATGCAAAAGTTATGACCTTGAGAAGTTGTCTGTTCAACTAACCACCTCGGGGCCACAAAATTCATGATGGTTCATCTTCTAGGGTCGTGTTGTGGACGTTTAGGATTCTCTCCCTAATTCTTATTATAAATAGGCCCTTTTGGGTTCATTTTATATTCAACTTTGCTCGAATGACCGTAGCAGCCACATCTCTTCTTAGAGATAGCTACCACCATTCTAGTTATTGTATTTACAATATGTTCTATTTCCACCATTTAATAGAATACATGTTTACTGTATCTCTATTTTCCTTGCAATATGTCCATGTTTTTTATTTTATATATATTCTTTCATTTCGTTCATACATAAATCCGGATCACCTCTGTTCACCAAAATGATAGGACAAAAGAGTATTACCTTCATCTTTAGCTACCTTAGCATTGCTTATACCATATGCTCCTACATACAGAGAAAGAGGAGGCCACAAACATTTTTTTGCATGTTGATAGAAGCTCCAAATCTAATAAAGATAAGATTGATAAGTTATTTCATGAAGGACCAGTCTATCTGGCACAAACCTTAGCAACATATTTGGAGGTTTGGTGGCGCCAAACAACCTAATGTAAGTGATGTCCTATAGTAAATATTGGTCACCTATTGTTCGTATCACCCTCGTTGCTTCTTCCATCATACATGAAGTTATCTTGTTTAACATAAGCATATACATTGGGGCCATGAAATGGTCACAAATTTGTGTATAGTTCCTCATATACCTATGATACCATAATCTCTGATAGTATACATGGAGTGGGGGATCACTCAACTGCCACGTCCACCCCATCCTAGGAAAACCGCGAGATGAACAAAAAACATCCAACAAGTAAGAAATTAAAAACTCTATAGGGATTCTTGGAGCCGATACTTTTCTCTTGAAACTGTGTCTCCCATAGTGGTGGACATGATGGATGCTCAACTGAAAAATTTCACTATTCTTAACTACATGATATAAACTTCCTTGACAATGTTTGAATCTTGTTCTCCATATAGTTTGTTGATTAGGGTGATTGCATAATAGTATGTATATCTAAAGTTTGCAACTATGTATGTGTCTATTGGTCTGTATTTGGATACTTTCTTTCCCAACCACCAACTCTTCATGATTTTAATGTAGCTCTTGTTTTGAGTAAACCGTGTGACCCATTCATATGCCATGTTGAATTTAGGTTTTCCCAATTTATAGTAAATATGAATACTTGATGATAGGAATGAAGCAATAAATTTCCCTTGATAATAACGAATCAACAAGTGCTCAATATCATCATCGTCTATCAACAATGACCTCTATGCATGGAATTATTACTATCCTAGCCATGATTTTATATAGATGAGACATCCTTATTATCAATCTTTGCTTAGAATATGCTCTTGATAATTGTCGTCCTAGAACATCTAATTGGTTCTTCCTCATTGCAAACTACTGTATAGTTCTAGGTTACATTCCATATTTCCATAGACGGGATTGGTAACATCCTTTGTTTCAAAATCCATCTATCCTTCCTATTCTTGTTGAAATTATTTGACCTTCTCCTCTCTTGCATATTGCTTTCAAGGAGTGTCAACAAGTTATTATTGAGAGAGTATGATGGAAAACCCTACCGTGACTCCAGAAAATCCTAGCACGATTATAGATTCTCCTCTAGATCCAAGAAATACCTCTCACCACATAAATGAAGCATTCCACAAGTTATAGGCCTCTCTACAAACCTCATCTCCTATGGCGCTAGATTCTTCTTCCCATTTTTTGAAGCTTTCCTCTGTTCCGTAGGTAATGCTGAACTTGGTGACTTCTAGATGTGAAGTGTTGATGTTTTATGTAGCAATGGAATATATTATTATTGTATTTGATCAATTCATAACCCTAAAAGAATAATGTTAAAACATACTCTCAATAAATCAAGTGAAAATAGACAAGTCAACCCCACAAGAATTACTGGGTCAAACTGCCCCAGTGAAGTCAGACCTATAGTGAAAAGTCAGCCATAAAATAGTATAAATAAAGGGGGCACTCTCCTCATTTGCACAAAAAGCACACAAGCAAGTTCTCTCAAGCCAATGAGACAAGTGCACAAGAGAGAGAGATAGATAGAGAGAGAGAGAGAGAGAGAGAGAGAGAGAGAGAGAGAGAGAGTAGCTAGATGAAGACTTATAATTTGGAGTTATCTTATCGTTGTATTTGGGGTTTCTTATATGAGAGAGCATTAGCTCTTCATTGTATTGACATTGTACTTTGTTGACGAATCTATACTGAAGAAGTTTGCAGGGTTTTCTTCTCTTGAAAGGTTTTCCATAGGAGAAATTTTTGTGTATGTTGTGAATGTCTCTTTCAGTGATCCTTATGCATGTAGTTATTTTGATATGATATATTTTGAATTAAAAATTGACTAACATAATTTCTTAAGTAGAAATTTCAACATGGTATAAGAGTTGCATTGAAAGAAGTCTTTGCAACAGCTGCAACTGTCAGAAGTTGGAAACTAGGGATTTCAGTTTTAAGCCTTTCCGACCACATATCAAGCTCGTTCTTAGCATCATTAAACTCACCCAAGGAGGGCGCATATTCCTGTGGAGGCATATTTTAGATCCTTTTTTTAACCTAGTTGTTGCTAGATTAAGAGAACTAGTGATTCTAGTTTTTTCATGTTCTGTCCACAAATCTAGAATAAAAGAAGGTTTTCTCAACTTGCCTTGGGAGGGAACATCTTCTCCTTGGATCATATTTTCCAAATTCAAAAGTTGAAAAAAAAGGTTTTCTCATAAAACCATAGGTTGGACATTAAACATATTTTTAGGTTCTCATTGGAGATATTTTTGGCTTGTGGAGATCACCTTGGCATAACATAGTGATTGGTGAGCCCAAATTTCATTTATAAAGATTCTCATTTCTGTCATATTTTAATCTTGGACATAATGACGAACAACACCAAGCTTGATGAGAAGCTTGAAGGAGTTGATAACTTCTAATCATGGAAGTGTAGAGTGCTTCTCATTATAGAAGAGAATGATTTGGAAAAAATATGTTGAAGAAGAGGTTGCAGAGCTAGAGGGAGATGAGGCTAAGGAAAAGCACAGGAAGAAAATGGTTAGGGAAAAGAGAATCATTGCAGATTCTCTCAAGTACCACTTGATCCCTCATGTATCATCATTGAAGACTCCATAGCAAATGTTTGATGCCTTGTACAGATTGTTTGAAGGCAAGAATATCAACCAAAACATGACATTGATGACAGAATTCAAGAATGTGAAAATGTAGAACTTAGAAACCATTCAATCCTACTTTACAAGGGAATATCAAATTAAAGAACAACTTGAAACATTTGGAGACACAATTGAAGAAGCATAAATAACAATGACTACATAAAATGGTCTCCCAAGGTCACAAGATTCATTTATTCACGGAATTTGTTCCACAAGGAAGCTAACAAAGTTCATTAGACTATGGGAAGAGTGCACACAAGAAGAATATAAATTGATGGTATGAGAATAAAAGTTGGGTGATGATGAAAATCAAGCACTAGAAGCACATGCAAGAAAATTTAAAAGCAAGAAAGAACCCCATTCTCGCAAGATGTATCAGAAGACGCAAAGGACTTAAAAAGATTACTCAAATTAAAAATGCTACAACTACCAGAATATGGGACACATGCAAGAAATTGTCCTCAAGTAAAAGATCATATTAGAAAAGAGAATAAAAAATACATCATGCTCATGCCGTAGAAGATGATGAACTTGTTCAGAAGAAAGCAAGAGAAGAATATTCAAGTGAAGAATGTGTCGATTTCAGCTCTTCTAGGGATAATCACTCATGGAAGTGACACATGGCTTGTTGATAGTGGTTCTTCTAATCACATGACCGGTTAACATAATTGTCTCTTAAATTTGGTTCAAAAGGATTCACCTCATAAGGTGAATCTCTATGATGATTATCTGTTATCCCATAAAAGGGGTAGGAGAAGCTTCCTACAAGTTGGTTTCCAAAAATCCTATGAAGATGAAAGATGTATTGTATGTACTTGGTTTGAGGAAAACTCTCCTCTCCATTTCGGAAATAGAGGAAAGTGGATATAGAGTCACTTTAATTGAAGACCAAGTTCTCATGTGGCCAAAGGGAAAGACTATCAATAATGCTAGTGTGAGTGGTGTTCAAGAGGGAGGCATGTACAAAATAAAGGGACACTCAGATTCAACATTGGTACATAGCACTGTGAACTCAAGTGAGCAATAGCATAAAATACTTACTCACTTACATTACAAATCATTACCGATAGTGAGAAACATGGTGACAGGTCTACCAAAGATTCATGCGAACCATGATGGTATATGCAAAGGATGTGAGCAAGGAAAGAACACAGAGAAGATGTTTCCAAGTAACGACAACAAAGAAAAATGAATCTTGGACATATTACATTCAAGCATGTGTGGACTGATGACATCAACATCAGTTAGAGGATGACTTCAAGACTTTCTTGCAAGGAAGAAGAGATCAAGAGGGAGTCAACCAAACAATCAAAGATAAGTATTTAATGTTTTATGAAAGAAGTGTTATTTATTTAGATTGTTATCTTGTTCATAAAGAACACATATATTTTTATTGATGAATAGTATAACTATTTAAAATAGTACTAGTTAACCCTTGTGGATATTTCTGTCAGGTCCACTATGAAAGCTGTGAAGGCTATGATCCATGATCAATATTTACCATTACACCTATGGGAAGAGGCATCTAGAACCGTTGTATACGTGTAGAACATAACTCCTCACTATGCACTTGGGAACAAGACACTAGAAGAGATGCTTACAAGAGAGAAGCCAGAGTTATACACCTGAGAATATTTGGTTGTCCTATATATGTACATGTTCCCAAGGATAATAGAACGAAGTTAGATACTTGTTATAGCCAAAATCGACACTTATCCATTCGCGAAAACACTTTAATGATGTTGCTCCCATGACGACACTTGCATGAAAACACTTCATAAAGTTATTGCCGCTCACCCAAAGGACACTATGGATGGTATTTAATTATTTTGGTGCTTAGAAATATGGTATTAACATATTCAATAATTACTTAGCAATTAGGGAACTTTTGACCATAGTTGGATCCCCCAAAATCCCTAAAAAATCATTTTTATGCAAAAATGCCCTTTGCACTTGGTCCATCAACATTTTCCACTTGAAAACGCATGTTTCTAGTGGACCAAGGGTCTGTGACCTGCAGATTTCCCCTTTCCCACCACTGTGTGCCTAAAAAAATGCCCAAAAAGATAAAAACTCATGAGATTTGGAGCAGCTTTGGTGGTTTTGACAACTTCCTCCTCAGTTACAACTGTTTCATCCCGATGGTAACCATATCCTTCCCCTTTTAAATCAAGAGATATGAGCCATGAGAGGGATATTTTTGTCTAAGTAATGTTATTCTAGAGAAATTATGCCTCTATTCCTTATTGTTGTGTGCATATTATATCCTATCCTTAGTATATCTAGAGAATGATTGCGTGTGTTGGAGAAGAGAAGCAAGGAGACATAGAGCCAAGGTTTCAATAGGATATTTAATAGAAATGGGGTATATTTCTACTTGTTTCTATTCATTAATGATAAATTGACATCTTTCCCTTCCCTTACAGTTGTTTTCATTAATGTCTGAAACTTGATTATGTGTTGATGTTAATTTGATTAGATAATTTATGTCTATATTTTACATGAAATTCAACACTATTTTTGTATCCAAATGTTTTGATGAAGCCATTGGATTGATTTTGCAGGATCTTGGGCTGAAGATCAGGAGCATAAGTCAAGGATTCAATGAAATCTAGGACCAATATTCATATAAAGGTTCCTACAGTCCTCTTCCCTAAACCCTATTTATGTTTTGCTTTGATCCTAATTGTTAATCAAGAGTATTTTATGTCTGAAATCAACTCCTAGATGTCATTTTTATTTAACCCCAATATATTGGTGACCTCAAATCCATCCAACAGGTGGAAAATCAAGGATTAATTTGATTTGGAGTTGGGACAAAGTTTTACAAAATAGATCACTGAAGGCATGATGGAATGGACTAATACCAGGGAGTGGTTGACACACAAGGTTAAAACAATTGCAGAATGACTAACACAGGTTATATCCTTGAACAATGAGCACGACACAATGTTGACTCAGGAATCTTTAGATAAAAAAGGACCAACGATACAAATCTACAATGTATAATATATTGACAGATTCTCCATATGATTGGAAGAGTAACCAACCAAAGGAGTGATAACTTTGAGTTCAGGCTTTATCCTAAGGCCAAAACTAGAACCTAACTATCGAGAGACTCAAAATGGTGCTTTGTTCAAAGATGGTATGACTTGCTTCCATTAGATTAAGAGACATTTGATATCCTTCCCTTCCCTTTTCTCTTTTTAAGTACCTTCTTCATTTTTTAACGAGCTCGAAAAAGAGATAGAAGTATGCTCGATAAGGCACTATCCGGTGGATTTTTGTCAAGCCCAAGGTAGTTAACACTTTCCAGTTTTTCAGTTTTAGAGAGTTAAAGAAGAATCTAAGGTTTTATTTTTTGATACATTTAGTCCCCTAGGTCCAAAAAAGTATAAAACAATACAAAAGGGAACTCTTCGGCCCGAAAAGGGGTAAACATATATAAGACAAGCAATATTTCATATACTTTAATGACCTTGAAAGAAACAACCAGCTCGACAATATTTTCATGTTTAGGGAGTCAGAAAAGAGCTTAAGGGAGAATCCAATAGTTCCTTTTTCGTAAAGTTAGTCCCCGAGGTCCGAAAAATGGTTAAACTAAAAAAAGGGAGAACTCTTCTAGCCATAGTGAATGAGAGTATTCCTTTTTTGTAAATAATCCAAAATTTTCAGAAAAAAAGGGGTTAAAATTATACTAGGTGGATGGAACTTCAAGTTATTTAATGAGTATGACAGGAACAAGATTAATCTATAATATTTTCATTTTTAAGGAGTTTGAAAAGAGCCTAAAAAAGATTCCATATAACTTTCATGTAAAGGTTTATTGAGCCCATAAAAATCATCTCGTGGCCTCCTTCTATTTTTAAAGAGCTCAAAGGAGAGTTGGAAGAATGCTCATAATGGGAGGAAACAAGTTTCAGAGGCATGTAGAACTAGTTCCAAGTGAAAGAATAGACCTATGCTAGTGCAAAGAATATGAACAAGATAAGGAAACTCGGGTTTCATATCCTCCAGGTAAAAGGTTTCAAGTTGCAATGAAAAATTATACAGGCTTGAGTGGTGATGAGAGTAGAGATGAGGGCTTATACAATGAGCTAAAAGTGTGAAATCCAACATTAGGTTCATGAGTGCAAGAAGGGTATATGAAAATGCAGTGAAAACTTAAACACAAAAATGGGATCCTTGTAGGGAATGGCCAAAAATATCTGGGAAAGAAAGGCATGCAACTTCTTCTCAAAGTTAGAGAAAATATACAAAGGCTCCCAAGCCTATGATACAAACTCAACATAGGGACCAAAATGGAATAGGGGTGATGACTTCGGTGACCCATGTTAGGTAGGCTATGTTGCTGGACTGGTGCAAAATGCATAAAGAGACAACTAACACACCAAAATACAACAGGTTCGACCATATGGAGAATTCAGATGGAACAAGGTTGAAATGCATTGTAACAAAGGGAAGGGATAAACCTGTAAGAAAGTTTATGAATACACCATAATGGATTGAGCAATATGTTGTAAAGGATTGGGAAACAACCATGAATCCAGTAAAATATCGTGTCTCCGAGAAACAATAGTACCAAGATCATATCGAAAAGAAAAGATCCGACACATGTCACTATGGTAGAAATAATTTCAACTTCACTATATTCAACAATATGCATAATCAAGGCAGAGCTAACTAATGAAGAATCTATAGTGCCAAGGTCATAGGATTTACAATCAACATGACCAAACTAAAGAGGGAGACCATAGTTGAAACAAGTGATGCAGTCTGCAAGAAGAGACTCAACATCGTGGGAGTCGAAATTCTACAAATAGAATCAAACTCAGTAGGAACACCGACTTGCTACTCTATGGGAAAGTCCAAAGAATCAAAAGTAGTAATGAATTTTGATCGATCATCAATAAGATCAGATTCAAAAGGAAAGTCAAGGTTGGATCTAACTGCAACTGGTTCAACATCCAAAGGAATGTCAGAATGTATCATAGACTCTAGTAAAATTTCATCTGAAGGAAGTATATCATCCCATATAGAACACAAGTATGAACATTCAGTTAAATCAATTGGGGTGAGAGCTAGCTCCAATGTCCCAATTGAATTGATCAGCTAGTTAGCTGTTAGGACCAAATCCTCAGAAGATAATCATAAGTACATAGGATTCATCTTAGTAGCAATTGAACACAAGGGATATACGGGTTGATAGATCCGACTTCACTCAACTTCAAAAGCTGAAAACTTTCAAGGGTCATTAAAAGAAGAAAACTTATAGTGAGACACCTTGGGGATATAAGTCAAGGAATTCAAAGATACTACATGTATTAGAGACACATCAATATTTAGATAGAGTGGGGGTAAGTTAAAGGTTCCCATTAAAGTAGGATACATTTCCACACCAATATTCTCGTAATCCTTCATGGAATGGGAGACTAGAGGGATGTTGGAACCATTCTCATGGTTGAATCCATTAGTAGAGAATGACAACTGATCAATGGTGAAAATATTCCCATTATATGGAAACTTAATGAGACAAAATATTGAAGATACTATAACCATCGCCGCTTGGGTCCAAATTATCCCTAATAATAGATTGTAATCAAGCGGACAATCAAATACCTCCACCTTGGCCATAGCTGTTTTTACCCTATATCTATTGGAAGAGATGACATTATTTCGTGAGGTTTGGATAAATGACAATGGAAACATTTTAATATCATGATAGGAGAAACTAGATCAAACGACCCAATATCATCTAGAATGATAGAGACATCACACAAGTAGAGGAACCCTCATCAACAATGGTACGATGTATAATGTAGTTACTATATATCACTTGAATATGGAAATATGCAGGGTGGGTTAAATGGGGCTTCCAAGGCCTTGCCAGTAAAGCACTGTATGTTGTGAATTGAATTTGTAGACTTAGGAGATTGAAAGGATTGATGCAACTGAATGATAGGGGCAACAAATCACTAGGGGGATAGGTAAATGGACGGGAATCCATGATTTGATGATAGGTGTCATCGTAGTTCCTCGGGCATTGGAAAAAGATTGAACTAGGGGTGTTCACTTGAGAACCTATGTTTATTGACTTTTTGATTTAAGAAAGAGTAACCATTCCATCCTAAACTAATGTAGACTTCTTATAATTTATTTACTAGCTTCAAAGTTAAATATTATTACATAACCTTAAGTAAGATTATGTAATCTTTATATATATATATATATTAATAACTTGACTTGGAAAAAAGTGCCAAGGGAATCATCGTTAAAAGCTTCTAAATAAGCCAAGGTTATTCCCTTATTCACCTTTAGTATGAGGTAGGAATACAATTCAAGAATTTATCTTTTCAATTTTATTATACCAAGACACATATATATTTAATATGTTGTCATAAAATAATTTAAATGAATTTAGTTTGTGATTATTTATAATAATCATATTATATTATTAATTAAGAAAAACGAGTAACTAGATTGTAAAAGGTTATAACAAATCATTATGGAATTATTTATATATTATAGAATCATAGTTGTAAGGAAAAGAAGACAACTGCTCTATAAAGGGTGAAGTTCCCTTTAGTGGAATAATAAATATATTTGAAAAGGGTTCTTATGGGGAAGCGATCTCGAAATTTTGATGATTAGAGTTGGCTTAAAGGGGAGCAAGGGGAGAGCAAGGGTCCAGTTCCCTTTAGCGGAATAATAAATATATACAAATAAATGCTACTGTTTCTTGTTGATCGGGGTCGCTAACAAAATAGGACTCCCCCGATTTGTAGAAATTAATTCCAGGTTTGAAAATTTTATTTTGATAGACATAGTATGAATAAAGCGATATCTCTTTGAGAGAGAGTTTTCCCCTTAGTTTTCCAATCGCTTCAAGAATGAACGACAACCATGATGTTCTTTGTTATTTATAGCAAATACTGCATGAATGAAGTATAATATTATATTGTTGCGTGACTGAAGTATGTGAAGTATTATTATGTGAGAACTCGGTGGTTCTGGGTGGTTCAGTGGTATGGCTAAATGATACCTAGAAGGAGAGGTGATATCTTCTTAAGGAATCAACTCGTAATCATATCTGGTATTAATTACTTTACCTTTGCGTGGAAGGAAGGACATCCCCATTACAACATCTAGCAACAAATTACAAAGTTCAAATGTAGACTTTTTATATTGTTAACTAATTGTTATCTTTTTGAGTCGAGTTATTATTATTATTCTCAACTTAGCCATAATGAGTAACCTTATTAATTTCCAATTTACCTAGTAGATTCGTTACCTAACTATTAAGATTTTAATGTTTATACAAGATATAAAAACATTTAGCATCATAACATCATAACCATATGCAAAAGGATTAGTGAAAAAAGACAAGCATAACCACACAAACGAACACATAGATTTATCTTGGGAAACCTTCGTGGGGGAGAAAACCTACCAAAACTTCTTCGATATAGACTTCAACCAAGTACATTGTAAGACCCCAAGAATAAGACTTGTAAGATAGCAAGAAAAGACTTGACCGTTTCCTCTCCTCCAGATGGACTGCTCCTTCTCTCTATAGCACAACTGCTTGAGTTTTGACTGTGTCCAAATGAGGGAGGCACCTCCCCTTTTATACTGATCAGTGGAGAGACCTAATAACCCAACATGGCCGAATTCTCCTTTCTTATAGGGCCGACTTGCCTTGGGAGACTCAAAAATACATTTTAATAATACTTTTGTGGGTAGTACTGACCGACTTACAACTGTGGTTTTACCTCAAGACTTTACATGACCAAATGCATCAATGACATCCCTAATTCCTGATTATGTGTAACCACATATCAAAATTGAGGCCTTGGCAACTAAGGCTCAAGTCATCTCTTGCAAAATTTTATTTGTCCATGTAAGAACGAGGAAAGAGGCAAAACCTCATGGGGAAAACCCCCCTCAAAAATGGAAATGACACAGAGATGATAAAAATGTATTCAACAGTTCTTCTTCTTCACTTGAATGAGATGAAGGAATAACTTCTTGTTGATGGACATGGTGAAGATGTTGTGGATGCCAAGATCATGCATCAATGCATCAATGTGTTGTAGACAAAGAACATGTGGAGAGGCCCCTTGAAGGTCATAATTTGATGATGGAGGAGCATCATAATAATTATTTTTTTATGCAACCATACTCTGATATGGAAGAATAATCAATAATGGAAACAATATATCTGTAAACTCCTTCCCAAATAACATCAAAAGACTCAACAAAATCAACTTCTTGTGTAGCTGCCATATCATGAATTAAAGCATGAATATTCTTCCCAATTTGATGAAGCACATTCATAACTTTGTAACAAGGCTCATGAGGCTCTGAAATATCAGAATATAATTCATAAAGAGTAGAAAATATCAGAGGTATAGTGTCTCCATGAGCGAATGGGTCCATAGTGGGAAATGAGTGAGCAACTAGATCACACTAACAGTTGAGCGAAATTGGATGGTATGAAGACTTGAAATTTGAACCATAGGTGGTAATATCAGGTCCATACATGTTGAATAATAGTCCCATTAAGGCCAATGACATGCATGTCCAACCAATCAATGATATGCAAGACATAAAAACAACATACACAAGTGACATAGTATTGGAAACAATGCAATTTTGAGATTTTCCAACTAGCGAACTTGGGGGTTGTAGGGTCTTTTGGGAATCAAATGGTTGGGGAAATGGGTTGAATGATGTCATAACCTTAATATAATACTTCATATCACCTTAAAAATCAGAATATGAAGGATTTGAATGGAGTGGGAAAGAGATTTCAGAAGACAAGTCCGAAACTAGTGAAAAATGACTAGTTTTTGAAGGAAAATTTGGTGAACTGTTTGGGGTTTATTCTAAGGAAGGGATTGAGGCTTCAGAATATGATATACCAGACTTTAAATCATAAACAAATATATCTAAAACAAATATATGAGAAACAGGTTTGACCCTAGCACCCAAAGAATACAAGCGCTTACCATCTTCTTGTTCCAAGGAGAGCTTGCCTTCTTCTCTTCTTGCAAAATCTGGAACATCAATGTTGTTGTCTTCAAGTAGCTTGGTCATAATGTCCAACTTCCTTCTGAAACAATATTTTTCATGATGTGAACCTCTTCAATAACCACATTTGGCATTCTCTCTCTTACTCTTCATCCTCTCGTCTTTCGAATCCTCATTGGTTGAAATTGAGCTGTCTACATTCGAATGCTTCTTCTCCTTCACTCTTTGCTGCTTCGAATCCTTGGATTTATTTTTGACTTTGGCTTGATTCAACACACTTGAAGCAAGGGATTGATCCTTGGTGGATTTGATGGTACCTATTGTTGGAGCAGGACCCCGCAGCTACAGAAGAAGCTGCTAATTTTGGCGGAAAGAGAGAAGTTTAGCGGAAAAAGGACAGGGCAGAGCTACGACGGTGT
>LPNX010691284.1:18090-43720 GCA_001517045.1 Pseudotsuga menziesii
AATTGAGTAAACCTAGTAATGTCACAAGAGTTTGAAAGTGATTTTGATGACATTGGACGGACACGAAGTGGAAAGAAGTATAAAGTAGCATCTAGTTCTGATATATTTGACCCTCCTGGAAGGAAGTAGGATGTCCAGAACCTGGCCCAAGACACTTGAGTCTTGGCCAACCCATTAGATTCACTTCGGGTGAGACTTCAGATCGCTTTGCGGTCTGTTGCCGAAAGGGCCAGTGAGTTTGGGGTATTGTTGATTAATTATAGTAAACCCGGGTCTGCCCATGCAATCAACACCTATTTCAACCAACTTGTCTTGTTCTTGAGTCAAAGACTCCATGAAGTCTTCCAAGGTAGGCATTCTCCAATTTTGAATTGTCATCTTTCCTTAATGGAATGTCGAGACAAGCACATAATAGTCAAGCCCTAGCTTCGAAAGGATAAACAAGTTCAGCTTCTATTATTTCTTCTCAATGCCACAGTGTTTCAACTGAAGCACCAACGATTTGAACTTTGTGAATAAATCCTGGATCATCTGAAAGTGAGTTGGGCTCAGTGAGATCAACTCATTTTCGAGTTGGTTCCCTCTCATCTCATCAGTTTTCCCAAATAGTGACTTGAGATTGAGCCAGATTTCATTGGGTGTAGTAAGAATGTCTACATGGAATAGAATATCCCTCGAAATACTAAGACAAAGCATCCCGAATTCCTCATCCAACCTATTGAGGTACTTCGATTTTTCCACAACAAAGTTGGGACCGTTGTCAGTTCCCATGGTGACTCTGTAGAGGCCTTTCGACCTCAGCTAGATCACCATTTTGACCTTCCATTCAAAATAATTGAATGGGTTAAGAAAGACATGACTCTGCTCCACTTCTTATTGTGTATTGAGTGAAAAAGACACTGGAACTACCTGCAATGCAAACACTCGATTTTCTTTGGAAGAGACCCTAGATAACAACTCAAAATCTATGAATTCAGTTTGCAGTTCCAAAGAGCTCTAATACCATGTGAAAATATGATTCATAGCAATATCTAGGAGCTAGGAGTATCCTCACAACTAAAGAGTTTAAAAAATTATGCAGAAAATAGTGAAAAATAACAATATTAACACATAGAGATGGTGCCAATAACTAAAGTTTCTATGTCTGGTACATGTTTATAATACAATGGGAGAAAATCATTAACCTTAGGAGAGAAATTGGTGACATACATGTGGCAGGCTTAGATTGGACCTCAAACCCCCCTAGCTTGACCGATGAGGTCCCAAACCACCTCAAACGGTCATGAATGACCATGTGAACATGGGTGAAGCATGTAAGACATAAATGAGGGTAAGATAGGTGTGTTGGAGTGCATGGGTGAGTGGGAGTGGCTCTAGGCAACATTTAATGGTCCAAAAGGGAAAAACCACCCAAATACATGCATGGGCGCCTCTGGTCAAATCAGTTCCCTATTTTAAGGAGTGGGGCACCCCAAGGACTGTAATGTCATTAATGAGGGTGATCATGCTCCTGGTTGACCAAAAACATGGCACTTGGCTGCATTAATGAGTCCAATACCTCCATATACCTTGCTACAACAACATAACCAAGGTTTGGATGATATAACATAAGTGTGAAACAAATGAAGAGTGTCCTAGGTGGTATGTGACCATGGTACTAGGTGGCATGATGCTCTAACATGATAGAAACCTTTCCTCCAGCTTGAATTTGAGTGTAATCACCAATGTGAATACTCACCATCAATAGTTTGTAATAAAGAGAATGATTCTATGGATGCAACCATATGATTAGAATCTCTTGAATCAATGAGGAAGGCGTGTGATTTTGAACAACTAGCCTTAAGTGCATGGAATCTCTCATCATGATCTTCATCCTTTCTCTAGAGTCAGTCTTCCTTGGGCCTTCAGGGAGGGAAATATTGTGCTGCTCAAGGAGTTTTGTCATCTGATCAATGGTATTCTTCATACAATACTTCTCTGTATGGTTTCCTTTCTTACATAAGAGCATTTTCCCTTCTGATGTTTGTCCTTTCTAGAGCCCGAGGCTTCATCTGAAGGATCAAAACCATCTTTTGGTTCAAATTCAATGTTTCTTTTCTCTTTACTTTTCCGTGTCCTTCTTTTTTGCGCATTCCTTGTCTCACCAACTAAGAAATCTTGATTTGGAGAGGCTCTAAGGGCTCCCATATGTATCATATTGTATTTCTCTTAGATTAGAGACTGGTGCAAGTGGGTAGATAGCAGCCAAACCCAACCAACACTTCCGGGATCTAGGGGCTCCTACACTTAGCAGGACTACCCAAATTAGCCTAATGGCCAAATTCTACTCCAAATATTACCTCCTCTCATTTTTTCCTCTGCAATCGTCGTTTTGACACTCTGTTTCTGCAACAAAATTATCGCTGTCAAGTTGCGGGATGTGGTATCTCAAAACACCCAAAGTCGCGTTCCGCAACGGGCTTCCTGAAATCGGGTTTCGGGATGCGGGATGCGAACTTCCCAAATTTTCTCCCCCGAAACTTCCTTTGCACAAATTTTGCGGGTTGCAGGATGGTCAACCAAATTTTCAAAATCTCCTCCCCTCAACTTTCGCTCCACAAATTTTCAACCGTTCGATCTCCTCCTGCGAAATCAATCTCTATCGTTCATTCTCTGGAAAATTGGTTAATCGCAGAAAACCTAAGTATGACGCCGATTGATCATGGAATCGATCAATATAGCATTCAATCCTCCCGATTCTTCTATTCTAACCCTTCTATGCATACATCTACACTCTATTTCAACTCTTCAAGCAACAAATTAGCACTTGAATCAAGAGATTCATAGAATCACATAAGTGTTTAGAAAATCACCAAAGTTGTCTCTTCACAAATGTACAGGTAAATCAGTAGATGCATATAGGCTGACAACACTGCAAACACACAGCTAATTCTTCTATTAAGTAAACACATAAACACACAGTTTGGATCTCTCTCCTTTCGATTCTTCAAAATATTTACAAGTAGGGATCAGACACAGGTCTGTCCTCTTCTCTGCAAACTCGAAATTCTAAATGCTGAAGAGCAGAACCTTTCTACCTTCTCTAAACTTTGTATTTAACCTAAAACTACGTCCACCTTTGTTGAGTGGTCCTGCAACTGAAAACAAATGAATACACAGCATGATGAGAAATGTCCCTGTCTCAAACAAATAGTCAGATGCTTGATCTCCACGCAGGGAGTCATGATATGCAATCCTTCCTACAGCTAAGAAACTATGACTCAGCAAAATAAACAAATAAAAAATATGCCACAACATGTGACCAAATCATCACATTGCTGGCATGCCATGATGCTCCTGCTTCAATATCGCAAGGTAGAAAAATTATGAACCCCTATTCATTAGATCAACTACAGTGAAACCCTTGGCTTCCAACTTTGCAACGCTCATCCAAGTAGAATCCTCTATTGGTAACTTCTTCCATTTGACCAAATACTCCAGATAGCCCTTCTTCCTTGTACTCTTTACCACTTTAGTGTCCAGAATGTCCTCAAATTCCAATGGTTGTGCCACAGGCATATGCCCCACCCATTGTAAGTCTTCAGTAGGATATTCACCTTTTGCAAAGGTTCCAATGTCACCCATTACATAAGGATATATATTAGCTACATTAAAGATTGGTGAAATACCCACTCCAGTAGGAATCTCTAACTCATAAGCATTTGCTGAAAATTTTCTGAGCATTATGTAGGGTCCAATCTTCTTCATCTTCAGCTTGTTATACTCTCCTTTTGGAAATCTGTCTCTCTTTAGGTATGCTAAGACCAAATATCCTACTTCATAGTTCTTTTCTCTTCTTTTGGAATCTGCTCTGGACTTGTAACTGGTGTTACTCTGTTGTAACCTTACTTTCACTTGTTCCTGTAGCTCACTGATCATCTTTGAAAACTCCTCTCCATCAACACTCCTTTTCTCCAATTGACCTAAGTCATGAATTTCACACACTCCTCTTGGATGCATTCCATACAGAATTTGAAATGGACTCATCCTTGTGCTCCTGTTTAGTGAATCATTATAGGAAAACTCAGCTTGAGCTAACACTCTGTCCCACTGCTTATGACTCTCCCCAATCAGACTTCTCAACATGTTTCCTAGACTCCTATTAACTACCTCTGTTTGTCCATTAGACTGTGGGTGATATGCTGAACTGAAGTTTAGTCTAGTACCCAAATTCTTCCACAAGGTCCTCCAGAAATGACTTGTGAACTTCACATCTCTGTCTGATATAATGCTTCTAGGTAAACCATGTAGCTTCACAACTTCATCAAAGAACAAGTTAGCAATGTGTGTGGCATCACTAGTCTTGTAACATGGAATGAAATGTGCCATCTTAGTGAATATATCAACAACAACAAAGATAGAATCATGTCCCCTCTGAGTTCTTAGTAAACCCAGAATGAAATCCATACTCACATAATCCCAAGGCCTAGTTGGAATACACAATGGTGTATACAATCCTGTGTTCTGGATTCTCCCCTTAGCATGCTGGAATAATATGCATCTGCTTACAAACTTCTCAACTTCAGACCTCATCCTTGGCCAAAAATAGAAATGTACCAACTATCCGAAGGTTTTATCACTTCCAAAGTGACCTGCCATACCCCATTATGTTTCTCTTGTACCAAGTTCTCTCTCATAGAACACCTTGGTACACACAATTTACTATTTTTAAAGAGTAAACTATCTTGTAGGGTATACTCCATCCATGGCTCTCTATCCACCTCCACTGGATTCTTACAAGCCTTGTAAGCTTCCCGGAAATCAATGTTAGCTTCATACAAATCTTTCAAATTCTCAAATCCCAAGACTTGGATATGATTTTCCTGCATAATGAACAGTCTCCTACTCAAAGAATCAGCTACTCTCTTTGACTGTCCACTTATGTGTTTCAACACAAAGATAAATCTCTACAAGAACTCAACCCACTTGACATGTTTCAGGTTCAACTTAGGTTGCTGCATAATGTACTGTAATGCATGGTTATCAAAACACAACAAAAAATCTCTGGGCATCAAGTAGTGCCTCCAATGCTTCATTTATTGAAGAATAGCATAAAACTCCTTGTCATAAGATGAATACTGCTGCTTGGAATCATTTAGCTTCTCATTGAAATACACTATAGGCCTATCCTCCTGACTGAGTACAGCTCCAATTGCTACTCCACTAGCATCACACTTCACTTGGAAAGGGTGGTTGAAGTCTGTTAACTTCAATACTAGTTGTTCAGTGATCTTCTTCTTCAAGAACTGAAAACTCTTTTCAGCCTCTGCTGTCCATTGAAATGGCTGTCTATCCTTCTTAATTGTCTCAAGATTAGATGCACAAATACCACTGAAGTTCTTTATAAATTTCCTATAGAAACTTGCCAATCCATGAAAGATTCTTACCTCAAATATGTTCCTAGGTGAAGGCCAATCAATGATTACTTGCACCTTTTTTGGATCCATATTCAACCCTTCTTTGGAGATAACAAAACCCAAATATACTAGCTCTGTCTTCATAAATGTGTACTTCTTCACATTTATCAACAAATTTTCCTGTTGCAGCCTCTCTAAAACATATCTTAGATGCTTCAGATGGTCTTCTTCTGTTTGGCTAAAAACCAAAATGTGATCAAGGTAAACTATCACAAACTTACCTATGAAATCTCTCAAGACTTCATTCATCAATCTCATAAAAGTGCTTGGTGCGTTGGACAATCCAAATGGCATGAATAACCACTCATACAACCCATTATTTGTATTAAAGGTTATTTTCCACTCATCTCCTTCTCTGATCTTGATCTAATGATATCCACTCTTCAAATCCAGTTTTGAAAAGCATGTTGCCCCACTTAGGCAATCCATCATGTCATCCATCTTTGGTAATGGAGATCTATATCTGATAGTGATCTTATTAATTGCTCTGGAGCCAGTACACATGCTCCACTCACCATCCTTCTTTGGTGTCAATACTGCTGGTACTGCACATGGACTCAGACTCTTCTAGACCAATCCCTTGTCCAACAATCCTTGGACCTGCTTCCTCAATTCTTCGTTCTCTTGAGGTGTCAATATATACGTTGCCTTGTTTGGTAAACAGGCTCTTGGAATAAAATCAATATGATGACTTATATCCATTCTTGGGGGTAACTCATTGGGTAAATCATCCACCACAATGTCACTAAACTCACTCAGCATCTCCTGAAATTCCTCAGGTAGATCTGCCACACTGGTATTCATGATCACCACTCTTGGCTTACATACCACAACATAGTTCAACTCTTCTTCCTCAACTTGCTGCAAGTATTCCTTTCGTGACAACATCAGAACTTTAGGTGCTGACTGTCCTGCTGTACTACCTTCTTGCAAAGGGTGTAGTACATGTGTTATCCCATTCTGCACAAAACTATGGTAGTTACTCCTACCATCATGAGTTACTTTCTTATCAAATTGCCACGGTCTGCTTAACAATATATGAAAAACATCCATGGGAATCACATCACACACAATCTTGTCCTTATATGTACCTATTTGGAAATCAACTTCACACTGCTCACTTACCAAGATTTGATGTCCTTTGTGTAGCCAAGATACTTTGTATGGAACAAGATGCTTTGTCCTCCTCAAACTCAGCTTCTCCACCATCTCTATGGAAACAATATTTTCAATACTCTCACTATCAATGACCATCTTACAACACTTCCCTTGGACTTTACACATAGTCCTAAATAAAGATTTCCTTTGAGTGGGATCTGCTTCCCCCTTCTCCGGTTTCAAAAAGACTTTATTCATCATCAAGGATTCTCCTATCTCTGGAAAAACTTCAACCACTGTCGATTGTTCTTGCTGCTGCTCATTCTGAGCTACATAGGCTCCTCTCTGTCCTACGTCTTCTTTTCCTGGACATTCAAATGACTTATGCTCCATCTGGTTGCATTTGTAGCATCTAACGACAACTTCTTTGCTTCTTCCTCTATCGCTACATCCTTGGTAAGGTCCTCTTCTGCTAGAATCACCTCCTCTACCATGCTGCTCTTGCTGGTTAGAGTTACTGGACTCTCCTCTCTACAGTCCAAATCTTCCTCTTCCAGTCACTTGCCCTTGTCCTATGGCTGAACCGAGACCTCTATTTAAACTCTGCTTCCTCGTTATCTTTTCTTCTGCTCTTAAGGCACACTGATACGCCTCCTCCATCGTTCTAGGAGATATTATACTGATCTCTTCTTGGATATCCACCCTTATACCATTGAAATATCTAGCAGCCTCTTTACTAACTCTTCCACATATCCTGCCCTTAGGTTCACTTTGTAGAACTCTTCAGTGTATTCTCTCACTGTTGACAATCTTTGCCTAAGGTTTTGCATCTGTCTATACAGAATTAACTGGTAATATTTGGGCAAGAACTGATCCCTCATCTTTGCCACCATTCTATCCCATCTTTTTATCAATGGCTTATTCTTCCTCCTTCTTTCTGTTTGCACACTATCCCACCACAAGGATGCATGCTTTTTCAACCTCGTCACAACCAATCTGACCCTCTTGTCTTCTTCTACCTCATCATACTCAAAGTACTTATCCAGTTCATTGATCCAATCAATGAGATGCTCCACGATGAGACTTCCATCATAGGTAGGAAACTTCAGCCTCGGCCTTGAAGTAGCTCCCAAAATAGATCTAAAATATCTTAACTCTGGTGTTTCCTTCATAGGTGTAGCTTCTTCTCTTTGCTCTTCATCCTCAGGTTCACTTGCATCCCCTGCTTCTGGGTCTCTTCATCTATCTGTTTCCATGGCTTCCATATGTGCCCTTAACTCCCTCATTTCCTCTAGAACTTCTGCGTTCCCTCCTGGTCGACCTCTGTCACAACCTCTTGCTCTTCCAATGCATGCATCCATATTCTCACACTAATCCTTTACAATAACAGTTCTCTTTCACACTTTTACAACTTACCTCACCAAGCCTCTTCTCGACCCTTGGTCTTTCAACAATGCTGGTCCTCTATCCAGAACCTCTTGAGCACTCTTCTTTGCTCTTTCCTGGATTCGACAGCTATGCTTCTATCTTTTACGAGCTTCTCCTTGCTCCTTCAGAAATTCTACCCACAATCTCAACTATGGAATTCCTCAACAGGAAATCTCTTCCCGCTCTAATGCCAAAATTGGTGCAGGTGGGTAGATCGCATCCAACCCCAACTAGCACTTCCAAGATCTAGGGGATCCTACACTTAGCAGGACCTCCCAACTTAGCCTAATGGCCAAATTCTGCTCCAAATATTACCTCCCCGCAATCATCATACCGACACTATGTTTCCGCAACAAAGTTTCTGCTGTTGGGTTGCGGGATCTCAAAACACCCAAAGTCATGTTCCGCAATGGACTTCCCGAAATCGGGTTTCGGGATGTAGGATGCAGGATGCCAACTTCCCAAAGTTTCTCCCCCGAAACTTCCTTCGTGCAACTTTTGTGGGTTGCGGGATGCGGGTTGCGGGCTAGTCAACCAACTTTTCAAAATCTCCTCCCTGCAACTTTCGCTCCACAACTTTTCAACCGTCCGATCTCCTCCTGTGGAATCGATCTCCGTCTTCTGTTCTCTGCCAAACTAGTTAATCGTAGAAAACCTAATTATGACGACGATTGATTATGGAATTGATCAATCCAGCCTTCAATCCTCTCGATTCTTCTACCCTAACCCATCTATGCATACATCTACACTCTATTTCAACTCTTCAAGCAACAATTTAGCACTTGGATCAAGAGATTCACAGAATCACACAGATGCACAGCTAAACAAGTAGATGCATATAGGATAACAACACTGGAAACAAATAGCTAATTCTTCTATTAAGTAAACACACAAACACACAGTTCAGATCTCTCTCCTTCCGATTCTTCAAAATATTTACAAGTGGGGACTAAACACATGTCTATCCTCTTCTTTGCAAACTCGAAATTCTAAATGCTGAAGAGTAGAACCTTTCTACCTTCTCTAAGATGTCTATTTAACCTAAAACTATGACCGCCTCTGTTGAGTGGTCCTGCAAATGAAAACAAACGACTACACATCATGATGAGAAATGTCCCTGTCTCTAACAAGTCGGATGCTTGATCTCCACGCAGGGAGTCATGATATACAATCCTTTCCATGGCTAACAAGCTCTGACTCAAAAAAATATGCCACCGTATGTGACCAACTCATCATATTGCTGGCATGCCATGATGGTCCTGCATAGAGGCTCTGTGAAGGAATCAAGATATGGAATTCGCCAATTAGGAGTAGTCACTCTCCTAGAGTGAAAAATAAAGACAAACACTGAGAATTCTGAGCCAAGTTTGCACAGTATGGAGAGCACTAATTGCTCATCCTTCTTCTCAATCTCGCATTGCTTTCATTGCATGAACAATGATTTTAATTTAGTAAAGAACTACTGAATAATTTCAAAGTTGCTAGGCTGTAGTGCTATCAGCTCATTCTCCAGGATATGGTCCCTCAGCTCATCCTGTTTTCCAAAAAAGGATTCGAGCTTATCCCATGCTTCGTTTGTATTTTTGAGTTCCTCAAGGTGGAACAACAACTCCCTCAATATGTGGATACACATGAAGCCGAAGGATTCATCAAGCCTATTTAGAAACTTGGATTTCTCAATATGCTGCTGGGGTTCGACTTCTTTTCCCAATGTCATCCTATGCAGGCCTTTGTTGCACAAGGAAATCTGCATGTCTTCTCTCCATTCAAGGTAATTGAAAGGAGTAAGGATACTGGGAGCTAGAGCTGCTGATTGTCCATTTCACAGCTGTATTGATCAACAAATCTTCAGAAATTATTTGAATGTACCTGCAAAATAACTCAATTTGAATTTATGTTAGCTCAAACACCCTTCAATTCGACATGTGCACTTTTTCTGAGTCCTTCACACCTGGATAGACTTCTCTAGATGAATCTAGAGGGAAAAATGCAATGATTCTAGGAATTATGTGGAAACTCAACTGCTTCTGGTGCAAGCATTGAAGTTTCAAAGGTTCAAGGCATGCATGGATACCCACTCTGATACCATGTTAAATTATGTGAAGCATAGGATCACCAACCTGCATGAATTCAAATGGAAGAGAATGCTGCAGAAGAGAGAGAAGAATTTTGCATAGACTATTCAATAAATCATGACAAAATTACACACACATGGGACAAAATTGGAATAATATGATTATGTTCATGAATCAATCAATAATATGGAATACACTAGTTGTACATATAGGATAATTCAAATGCTAAAGATAGGATTCAAATCTACCAACTTAGATTGACTTCAGAGCTAACTCAGTGTGGAAAAATCACCACTGGAGCTCACTAATGCAACTCTGGATAACTAATTCAGTTCACAATCAGTTAACTGATGAAGTAGGTGGACAAAAGACACTACACTCCATTAAATCATGCAAACTGGCGCCAGGATGACTGGTAGTGAATTAACTGGTGGTTATCAGAGCATAACTGAACATAACTGCTTACCTACCAAGGTCCACTAAAGGAGACTAATGGTGGCACTCAGAGTGGGTTTCTAAATTATAGGGATTGGTACTTGGGGCTCCTAAATGCATGCAATTAGGTGCAGTAAGTGAAAAAATGTTCTCTAGGTGTGCCCCCCATGCACTAGTGGTGTGATGAATACCTCCTAATATAGGAAAATGATTGAATTAGACTATGTGGTCAAAGGGAGGATTAATAATAATCCTAACATTAGCATCATAACATCATAACCATATGCAAAAGGATCACTGAAAGAAATATAAGAACAACCACACAAAATAACACAGAGATTTATCGTGGGAAACCCTCATGGGGAAGGAAACCCAACAAAACTTCCTCGATATAGACTTCAACCAAGTACAATGTAAGACCCAAGAATAAGACTTGTAAGACACAAAGCATAAGACTTGAATGCTTCATCTCCTCCAGACGAGTTGCTCATTCTGTCTCTAGCGCAATTGCTTGAGTTTTGAGTGTGTTCAAAAGAGGGAGGAACCTCCCCTATTTATATTGATCAATGGAGAGGCCTAATAACCCAACAAGGTAGACTTCTCCTTGCTTCTAGGGCTGACTTGCCTTGGGAGACTCAAAAATACATTTTAGTAATACTTTTGTGGGTACTACTGACTAGGCTTACAACAAAGGTTTTACCTCAAGACTTTATATGATCAAATACATCAATGAAATCCCTAATTAGAGGAACAACATCTTCAGAAGGGGTAATAATAATAATAATACAAAATAAAATATCTCCCGCAGTTACATTTATTTAATCAGGGTTTTCCTCTCATGGAAATATTATACACCTTACAAAGATCCAAAAGGTTGGATGAACGTTGCATTCAAGCCATTAGTCACCATGCCTACTGATTGAGATAAGTATTTTTAAATATTATCTAATAACGAAAGTGTTCAATTTCTTAATGATATATTCTTATTGTATGGAGTTAAATGAAATATTGTGGTAGACATTTTGTTAGCTTATAAATATTCTTGATTACCTTTGTTATTTTGTACTTAGTAACCTATGACTATAAAGAATGGATAGAATGTATGTTTAAGCACCGATCACAACCCTCAAAGAGATAAGGAATAAGGAATAGCCTTTTAAATAGCCACTTTTATAGATGAATGTTTTGAATATTATGATGAAAAGTATTCATTTGTTTAAACCAGATTTTAGTATCATAGTATCTTGAAATGTTACCTTAATATTGAAATGTTTAGTTCCTCTCTATTTCATGGTCCATAGTATTATAATTTCAAGAACTACATATATGATTGGGAATACCAAATAATTTTGGTTAATCGTAAGTTTTCTTAAAGGTATGAAATAACACTTTAAATTATGGATATACAGCCTATACTTTGGGTGAAAAGCTTGATTAATGTTGTTCTTCACTTGGATGAATAGTTTTCTATTGAATAAAAAAAAAACTATAAATATGAATAAACCAATAAATTAATTATAAATATGAATAAACCAATATTCTTATTATATGATTATAATTATATGTTTTGCTAGTAGTATTAATTA
Organism: Pseudotsuga menziesii; assembly: GCA_001517045.1. Lineage (NCBI taxonomy): Eukaryota > Viridiplantae > Streptophyta > Pinopsida > Pinales > Pinaceae > Pseudotsuga > Pseudotsuga menziesii. The sequence goes on from LPNX010691284.1 coordinate 30,169, forward strand.
TGAGTACTATGAGATAGAATGTGCAACTTATATTTAAGGAGGTGAACAAAGCTTTGGTTTAGACACAATATCTTCATGAGAAAATAGAATGTGCAACTTATATTTAAGGAGGTGAACAAAGCTTTGGTTTAGACACAATATCTTCATGAGAAAAGTAGACCCTTTAAAAGATAGATGTATTTAACTATATTCCTAATGTTTAATGGTTTCACATATTACCAACAAACATGGAGGAATGATGGAATTGATATTAAATTAATAGAATGTTAGAAAGAGGTATATCGGATTTAATTGTTAAGGGGATGTTTTTAAAGTAGTATAAGCATAAATATTATGTTTCTAATATCCTTTTAGAAAGATATGGGCTTATTCTTTTGAAAATAATAGTTAAAAAGAATACATTGTATGAGTATTGCGGTAATCGTAAGGGATTATTATCAATTAATTATATTAATTTGCTTATGAATTTGCACTATTGGAAAATAAAGGTTATTTTAGAATGAATATTTGCTCAAATAAAAGACGGTTGGTTTTAAAAGAAGTAAACTATGGTTTATTAATGGTTGACATATGAGTAAAATCAATTTACATGTTTTTTATATGTAAAAATATAAATGATGCAAATGTATGTGGTTATAATTATTCATTAATCATGAGATTTACTGTTTTGATTTTGTTAGATATATTAAGGAAAAAAATTATATTTTATTTTTCAAAATAATAATGAGGATTGTGAGTATATTACAAATAGTATTAGTGCAGAGTAACAACACTTCGGCTTAATGGACTTGCATACGTCCAGGTAAGTTGTGTACTCTGTGAACTATTGTTTATTAAATGCAAAATTGTTTGCAACAAGTGTTTACTTTATTGATATGAATGCTATGGGAAGTATGGATTGATTCGATATGCTAGAAAGTTTTACTGGATACAAAATATATAGTTCACATATTATAGTTGAAGAAAGTAAAAAGATAACATAGATTGACATTAGTTAATCAAATGGATATGATTATTGATCGTTATACACAGGAAGTAAATGCAAAATAAGTAGGAAAAGTCCTATGTCCTATAACTAAAGTTAGTTCCAAGTAAATATTGTGGGAATGCCAAACTAATGTCCTTAGAGTTATGAAGATCTGTAATAGGCTTATGCATTAGCTAAAAGGAAGCTTCAAAATATAAAATAGATTTCATTTTTCCTTGTTCACTGCCATGTTACACAAAAATGAGCATGAAGCATGAAGAAGTTATAATAAAAATGTGCTCGACATTAGCAAGATGATATATATACATACATATACATATACATATACATATACATATACATATACATACATGTTTAGAATCTCAAGATCATGATTAACAGGTTTACCCTTTTGTATGTGTGGAAAGAAGAAGTTATAACCACAAGGAAGCATGTAACAATGACTACCTTATGTTGTAGAACTTCTTAGAGATTCATTATTGTTTATAAGTTGTAAGTACTACGAAAGATAGACAAATGAAACTGAATGCATTTTGAAATTAGTAGGATGTAGCTATAAATGCATGTTGACTTTCCTAGGAAAATAGATGCTTAAAAATGTTTTAAATGCATAATGCTTAAATTACAATGCACGATTAAATAGCAATGAATGTGTTTGTCTTCATGTGGGGATTGGAGGATAGGAAAACATGATCACCTATCCTTATGCCCACAAGTCGAAGAAGCTTAATATATACACATAACAATGCTAGTCCTAAATTTGAAATCAACAAAGTTTAAAAGGATAACTGACATTGTTGATTTGTTTTGTGTTTGAGGAAGCAGTGTTGATAACAATATTACAGGTATGAGTTTAAGTATAATTTGTTAAAATTATGCTAGAAAGGTTAAGGGCATTGTGAGTTTACCCATGATATTTGGTTATTGAATACACTGTGTTAAATATGTCTGAAGCAAGGACATGATGTATTAAATTTAGAGATAGTTCAAAAAGTTTAATATGTACTCAAGATGATAACAAGTATGCTATGATTGTGTTTAATATGTTAAAGAGGAAACAATGGGAAAATGATGTTCAATTGGCAAGAAATACATGCAAGCATAAGTAACTAATTCTTGGGTTTGAATGCAATAAGATAAGTTTACTGATAGGCTTTGATGGAAGTAAGATTATGAATAGGGAGTAAGCATAACAACATATAAGGGTGATGTTTAAATTCTGTCAAAAATAAAATCTGTTGTTATATTTTACTTATTTGTTTCAAATTATTTTAATGAAGAGAATATGATTTCCATAATTCCTTGAAAGTAGTTGCAAGTGTAGTATGCAGGTACACACGACTACAAGTAACTTCGTCAGAATGAAGGGAGGATAACAGAAAGAAATGGTTAAACCCCTCAATGGAATGACGTAACTTTTGGTATGATTATGAATTCCTTGACTATTTTGAAAAAGTAGCAAGATGATATTAAATATTGATCATATGTTAAGTCAATTGCATTAAGGAAAACATAGCTTAGATGACTTGTTTATGCCAAGTCCACACTTCAGAAAAATTTAGCAATAAGAAAAATAATTGGTAGATATGGATATATATTGAAGTACTTGAAAGTAGTAACCATAATATTTATGAGAAATGACAGCTTGTGTAAATGGAATATCTACGATAAAGCAATTGATTTGGAAAATTATAGTGGGGGTAAATTCACCAGTTTGTTGTTTTTTTAAAATGATTTACACATATTTTACAAGATACTAGTAGTATCGAAATATGATGATTAAAAGATTCAATTTGCACCTTTGTTAATAAGTCCTGGAAACAAGTTCCGTCATGTTGAGCTGGGAACTATGGAGCATCAAGGACAAGTAAGCATAGACACATGTGACATGATGTTGAGTTGGAAACTATGGAGCATCAAGTATGATTAGTGATGTGATCATTATGATATTTTGTTTACTCAATGTTTCTTTCTGAAGAGTATCAATTATATGACATTGTGACTGGAAGTGTTTTGAGGTGATTGCAGGTAATGGGCTATGGAAATTTTAATAAGGCCATATCTTAAAACATATTTTAAACTTATGAAGCATGCAATAAGAATAATAAACTTTTATTTAACCTTTGAACTGATCACGGGGGATTCCTTGTGCTATAAATCTCTTGAACTTCTAACAAATCTTTCTACACTAAATCAAAACTTAGAGAAAGGAATACCTTCCTAGTATTTATGAAATGGAAAACAAACAAATCTCTTTACATTGAGAATTAACCAATTAATAAAAAGAGAAAAATAAAGAGACTAGATAATGAAAGTATGTGTTAATGCAATAAAATAAAACTGAATTTGAAGAAGACTCTTTCCAAAAAACAAAAGTTGCAGAGAGTGAACATTACATGGGGTGATGGTTTCTAGTTCACTCGAGGGTTCATTTGTAATTCCTTGAGTGTTTAGTTACGATGAATGAATCATGGTGTGTCTAGGAGGGACTGTGTAAAGGGGGGTTTTATTACAGGAATTACATAGAGTTGGTCAAACACCTTGTGACTACACTGCATTGGTAATGAAGATAGAAAATAATCCTTATGTTAAAAAAAATGACCAAATGTAAAGTAAAAAGATATAATTCTTAAAAGTATAATTCTTGTGGTGGGATATTTGATACAATACTTAGTGTACTGTGAGTAGTTAATGTACTCTTAACACTTAGTGTGCTAGTTAATGACACTTATTGTGTTACCACCCTGAAAATGACAGGTAGGAGTTACGCTCAAGGTCTATAAAAGCTAATGAAGGGTATCATCCTTGTGTTGGATGATGTACTATTAGCACTTGGTGTGCTAGTTAGTAGTACTTGCTATGTTACCACCCTGAATAACACATATATGAGAAACGATCAACGGATGTAAGAATCTAATGAAGGGTATCGTCCTTGTGTTGGGTGAGTCATAGATGATATGAACACTGTGTGTTTTCAAATTTTGGTTATGTCCATATTATTATCATGCTATGTTCATGTTATAATCATGAAATGAAAAGTTGATATGTGTTGCTTTAGGATGAAAAACAGGTTAAAAATGACTAAGAGTACTTAGAAAGAAGTACTACCTTACATGATGTATGGGTATGAATATTGTTATGATAATTTTCTGTTCCATAAAAAGGAAGGAAAAGATATTCCATTTTCTTTATTATGAATCATGTTTATGAAATACACATACTTTAATATACTAACAATTAATGCAAGTGCATAAGTTATAAAGTGAATCTTTGTAAGTAAAAACAAACTATAAAAGAGTTGCCATGAGACAGTAACATGATGTTGCAAAGGAAATTATTAGTTATGTTCCTTTTGATTTTGAATAATAATGTATATGTATGTTCTTATTCTGAATTTTTGGTAATACCTTGCAATGTTTGTGTAAATAATATGCCATGAAAGGAAAGAAGCATTGAATACATATAGAAGAAAAAAAAAAGAAAGCAAAGATAACTGAAAAATTGATATTTGCAAAGGCACTTGAAAATTGAAGACGAACTTTTGAAGGGCATGAACACCGAGGACAATGTTATTTCTAGGGGGGAGGATGCAATATCCCATCTACTAACTCGATTCTTTTGTAATGGAAAATAAAAAGGTAAATGCACAATGTACAAGTTCCTAGCGTGGATCTCAAGGCCAAGGCCCCGCCAATAAAGAATTGTAAGTATTGTTGTGTATTTCCAAAGTTGTGAATTTAATTTGTAGACTTAGGTGACTGAAAGATTTGATGCAAATAAACAATAGAGGAAACATATCACTAGGGGGAGAGGTAAATGGATAGGAATGCATGAGCAGATGACAGGAACCATCTTAGTGCCTCGGGCACTAGAAGAAGAGTGAACTATGGATGTTCACTTGAGCACCTTAGTTTATAGACTTTTTGATCTATGAAAGAGTAACCATTCCGCCATAATAATGACCTCTTATGATATATTTAATAGCTTCAAAGCTATGTATTATTACATGAACTTGAGTAAGATTATGTGATCTTGCTAGATGTGCTAATAGCTTGAATTTGGAAAAGGTTCCAAGGGAATCATCATTAAAATATTCTAAATAAACTAAGGTTATTCTTATCTTTGCTTTAAGTATGAGGTAGGAATAAATTTCAAGAATTTACCTTTTCAATTTTAGTATACCAAGGTATTTGGTGTGTGTGTGTGAGAGGGATTATTATAAATAATCACAAACTCAATTCATTTAAATTATTTTATAACAATATGTGTGTGTGAGAGAGATTGTTTATAATAATCATATTATATTATTAATGAAGACAAAGAGTAACTAAATTGTAAAAGGTTATAACAAATCATTATAGAATTATTTACATACCGTAGAATATAGTTGCAAGGGTGACCATAAAGGGCGTAGTTCCCTTTAGTGGAATAATAAATATATTTAAAAAGAGAGCTTATGGGGGGAACCGTTCTTTAGATTTTGCATTGATTTTGATGATTAGGGTTGGATTGAAGGGGACCAGTTTATATTCTTTTTTTTGGAAGGGAGATCAATGCCCAATAATGGAGAAGGTGTTGGAAGGATCTCAGGAGGTAGGTAGGTGGAGCTCTAGAAAGGAGTCGAGCCTTAAAAAAATCAGGATGGGGAAAAGAAAAAGGGAAAAAAGGAAAGAAAAATGTATTCAATGTGTTTGGAGAGGAACTGCATGTTTGGAGAGGAATTACACCTTCTTTCTTACGTGGTGTTAAGGACTACATGAGGTGATATTGTGAATGGTATTACCTGCATGGTGTAAGAGGAAAAGGAATGTAAGTTTTAAACCTGTGCAGAGAAGCAAAACATGTAGATTCTTTTAATAAAAACAAATATTATACCACAAAATTCATGCATAATACACAAATATTTACCCTAGAAACCCTTAACCAGGAAAACCAACAAACCTTGGAGCCACACCTCCCATTTTATCATTATCATTATGAATCACTCACAATACAAAATATAGGTATTTGACAACATCCAATAAGCTAATCCGTTAACCCAGATTATAAAATAGACCCCAATCCCTTAATCAAGATTAAATTACATATTTTTAGAAAATTCCCCAAAACAGTCGAATTCCATCAACATCCTATTCATCCTTTCAAAAACTCCAGTATGTTGAGGTGTGTATGGAGTAATTTTCTACCTTTCTATACCGCACTTCTTACAGAATTCATTGAATACGTTTCTGAAAAACTCTCCACCATTATATGTCCTCAACACCTTTATTTTATTTTTTGTTTAATTCTTTACAAGAGCCTTAAATTATTTAAACTTAGCAAATACTTCATATTTCTTTCAAAGTAAATAAATCCATGTGTTACTTGAGAAATGATTTATAAATGAAACAAAATACATATATTTTCCTAGTCACAGAATATTCATAGGTCCAAATACATCACTATGTATTAACTCTAAAATTCAATATGCTCTTGTAGCACCAAGTGCAAATCTTACTCAGTTTTGTTTTCCATATATGCAATGTTCATAGAAATAAAAATCTAGAGTGCAATTAATCATACCTTCAACATACCTTTACCTTGTAATAATCGATGACCCTTTTCTTCGATATGTCCCAATATTTGATTGCATATCATTGTCTTTCCTCCTAATGCAGTCATGGTTCTGTAATCTTTATCTCCTCCCTCAGGCACAACAAAACTGTTACATTCATCGATGATGGTGCTTCCAAATAGTTTGTATACATTTCCATAATGAACTCCCCTCATCAATACCATTGATCCTTAAACTATTTTGCAACCACCATCTCCACATAGTCTTTACACCTGCAACATCCATCTTTCTGACATATATAAAGTTTATCACTAAATTTGGAATAATTAGAACTCCATGGAGAGTTATAACCCTTCCATCCTTAAGTTTCAACTTGAATCTAACACGCCCAATGATACTAGATGGTGAGCAATACCCTAAGTACACATCTCCTCCATTATACTTTTCATATTCACAAAACCATTTTCTATGAGGGGTCATATGACATGACACACCTAAGTCAATCAACTGTACATCATGTTCATAATGATTACCTGTGGAAGGTAGGTGCACGTCCCCTCTCTCTTTTGACGAGGACTTTGCCTCTATGGAATGGGTATCCTCATATCCCTTTGTTTTTTCAACATCCTTAGATCTACAATTTTTATAGTGCCCAACTTTACTGCATTTCCAACACTTCCTTATACCTTTTCCTTGGGATTTAGATCTTGCCCCAGATCCCTTAATTTTTTTCTCTCTAGGGGGATACCTATGACAGACAAAGCATCCATGGTTTTCTATCTCATCTCTTTTGATAGGAAGTATGATACTATTCCATCAATTTTTAAGGTTGATTTTCGAGCACTACCTATTGCAACAATTAGGTTGTCCCAGGAATTTGGAAAAGAACACAATCATTGTAATACATTTATCTTCTTCAGCCATTTTAATGCCAACAAAGTCTATCTGACGTACTAGTGTATTGTAGACAGTTAGATGCTCTGTCACTGTGTCATTATCATCCATTCTGAGATGATATAGTTTCTTTTGCAGAAACAACTTGTTTACAAGGGATTTTGATTGATACAAAATCCCTAGATTCGTCCACATATTTGTCACACTATCTTCTCCAGATACGTTTAACAACACAGATTTGATAAGAACAGTTGAATTGTACTCCTTTCCCTTCTTTCTAACTTCTCCCAATATTCTTTCAACATTTCAGTGGGTTGTGTACCTAGATCCACAACAATCCACTATTCTTGATATATACGAAGATCCTCCATTTTGAGCTTCCATAGCTCAAAGTTCTGACCGTTAAATTTCTCGATCTCAATTATCGAATTTCCAACCATTCTCTTTCAATTCACAAATAAACACTGAGAAGCTTCGACTGAAACCATGTTTATCATAGACCCAAGATCTATCAACCACGTTGAACCCTCGACAATAAAGGCACCCCCTTGATACTAATAATCGAGCTCTAATACCAAATGTAATTTTTAAACCTGTACACAGAAGCAAAGCATACAAATTAGTTTAAGCAAAACATAGATAACACCATAACATTCATAGATAATACATAGAGATTTACCTTGGAAACCCTTAACCGAGAAAACCAACAAACCTTGGAGCCATGCCTCCTTTTTGCTCATTATCGTTATGAATCACTCACAACACAAAATATATGTATTCTGTGGCATCTGATACCCTAATTTTTTCACCCATATTAGAAAATAGACCCCATTCCCTTAATTGGGATTAAATTACATATTTTTAGAAAATTCCCTAAAACAGTTAAAAACAACCCAAAAAAATTTGGCACTTTCTATGCTCACATTGTATACGACCCTAACAACTATTTCCGATTGAAAATGGCCTAACGACCATTTTTTGATATCTCCTTCACAGAAGGGGGAGGGCATTGGAATTCCTGCCCCTCTTAACCCCATTGAGCTAGCACTATGCACAACATTCCCAACACATACAATATAGCACTAGGTGAAGTGATCATTAGGTGTGCTGCTAATAGGCACACCCCTCGCCACACACATGCAAAGAATATAAAATATACCCAACAAGGAAGGGAATCCACCCCTTTCTTCTGGAAGAAAGGAAATGGTTACAAAGGAGGGCGGTCTCTTGACAATGAGGGGAGGGACGACTTGTTTTTCTTTTACAAATCTACCTCTCTTGACTAGTGTGGGAGGGAATTGTGAGTTGAACAATGCTTCTTCTGAGAAATGACACCTAGCTCTTCCATATTTGCATTTTTAATTTTGTGGAGACAAATCTTTGCGCGAGGGAAACCTTCGATCGAGAATGGGTTATCGTTGCTAGTGCTATGACTCCCTCCAACTCTATCGAATGAAGAAATCATTCTCTTGCTAGTTTGGTTTCTACTATATTGAAGTATGGTCTATATTTTATTTACTCTTTGGAAATAAGTATATTCTTGAGAACTGAATTCGTTTATACATACATATATGTATTAAGAAGTTAAAAACGAGTATTGTTTAGTCCACTGATGAATGGTGGGTGTAACCTATCTTAATTCAAGATGATCTTCTATTTATTTAATGTTTATATTTCTTTGATATGTTGTGGTGGATAGAGGCTGGGCTTGAAAAGAAGTACATTCTTGAGAATTGAATTCGTTTATACATATACACATACATATACATTCACACACACACACACACACACACACACACAAGTTAAAAACAAGTATTGTTTAGTCCACTAATGAATGCTGGGCATAACTTGCATTAATCCAAGTTGAGCTTTTATTGATTTAATGTTTATATTTCTTCGATACGTTGCGGTGGACTGAGGCCAGGCTTCTCTTCCTAGACTGATATACAAATAAATGCTATTGTTTCTTGTTGATTGGGGTCACTAACAAAATATGATTTCCCCTCTTTGTAGGAACTAACTCCAGGTTTTAAAATGTTATTCCGATAAACATATTGTGAAGAAAGAAATCTCTCAGAGAGAGAGAGTTTCCCCCTTAGTTATGCAATCATTTCAAGAATTAATGACTCCATGTTGTTCTTTGTTATTTATAGCAAACACTGTGAATAAAGTATATGTTATATTGTTCGCGACTAAAGTATGTGGAGTATTATTGTGTGAGAACTGGGTGGTTCAACGGTATAGCTAAATGATACTTTTTTTCAAGAATAGCTAAATGATACTTAGAAGGAGAGGCGATCTCTTCTTAGAGAATCAAGTTGTAATCATGTATGGAAAGATATCCCTATTACAACATCTAGCAACAAAACACAAGGTTCAAAGGTAACCTTTTTATATTGTTAAGTACCTGTTTTCTTTTTGAGCTGAGTTATTATTATTATTATTAAAATAAATGATTATGCGCTATCCTAATCTAACAATAGCTGTAAGACTAAAACTCATTCATAATGAGTAAACTAGTGAGATACCTTTATTACTTTCCCATCTACCTAATATATTCGTTTCCCAACTCGGGGAGGAATATCGACGGAAAGATTTACGCTAGACATAGGAAAAAAATATTAGATGAAACGTTGAAGTCAAGTCTTTAGTTTCCATGCTTGTTGATTAAAATAACTTATAACTGTTTTCAAATATTATCTAATAATGAAAGGGTTAAGTTTCTTAGTGATTTATTCTTATTGTATGAAGTTAAATGATTTTTATACCTTTGTTCTTTTCTACTTAGTAATCCACTATAAACAAGAGATCGAATGTATATTTAAGAGTGATCACAACCTTCAAAACAATATTTTAATTATGATTTAAGCAACTACTACTGTCTTTTTAAACTCATTGGTTTAATACCACAGCCCCGATCTGCGTCTTTTCGATACACCCTGGTCGTGGTCTTCCGGTTCCTGTGGTTCCTTCGTAACAATTATATTTTTGAAAATGGAAAACCTGTTGCCTCCCTGATCATATCCAGGATCGAGAGTTTCCTTGCCATTCACCCTGTGCCACAATTAAAAAAATCTTGTAGGCAGATTGGTCCTAAGCCATTGCATATTTTTCCTGTTGGATACTTTGATGGTGCAGCACAACTACATAAGGGAGGAGCTGAGTTTGTGATCTATCTTAGTGAAACCCATTTTTTCAGTTTTTCTGTGGGTTGTGGGAACAGCACCAATACCCGAGCTGAACTGCTGGCTCTTTGGTCTGTTCTCAGAGTTAGCATGTTGATGGGTTTGCCTATTCAGTTGATTCTCGGTGATTCAATGGTGATTATCTCTTGGGTTAAAAGACTTTCTGCACTCAAGTTACCCTCATTGAAACATTGGTGCGATGAGATATTTTCTATGCTACAACTTGTTCCACCGGTGACCTTTAATCATATTTTCCGGGAGCACAATATGCTAGCTGATGGTCTATCAAAAGAGGCACTTTATTTGGAAATGGGTAATGGACATTTCTCGGAAACTATGGATGGAAAGGTCATTGGAGATGGCCACTTTACACTTTTTTGATGGCCACTTATCACCATTTTTTATGGCTATCTTATATGCTCTTTTCAGCATTTGGTTTTTATGTTATTTATTATGCTTTTCATAGTCTGTTTTGTGAGACTTTTAGCTAGCTGTGTCGCTCCCTTGGAATGTATGTTTGCAGGGCACTACAGATATTCGGAATTTCTGACCTAAGTTTTCAGGGATGATGAGAAAAGTCTGCAATGAACAGACTTTGTGTTTGTATTTCCTTTGTTGGCTGACTGTCATGCTTTTCACTTATTTTACTCTCTGCTAAATGGGTGGGAGCAGGACTGTATAGTCATATGCTTGTATATTGTTTAAGATGTCTTTTCGATTCTTATGAATATCAAAGACTGGTATTTTTTCCTCTGAAAAGAATACTACAATGAAAAATATTCATTTGTTTAAGAATGTTTTGAATACTATAATGAAAAATATTCATTTGTTTAAGATAGATTTTAGTATCACGAGTATTTTGAAATGTTTAGTTCCTTTGTTTTATAGTCCATAGTATTATAATTTCAAGAACTAAGTCTTTTATGAATAATTCTAATTCTCCATTGAATAAACATAAAATTAACTATAGATATGAATAAACCAATATTCAATATATATGATTATAATTATAAACCAATATACTATAAATATGAATAAACCAATATTCAAAATATATGATTATAATTATATGTTTTTCTAGTAGTAATAATTATGAGTACTATGAGATAGAATGCACTACTTATATTTAAGGAGGTGGACGCTTGGTATAATCACAATATTTTCATGATAAAAGTAGACCCTTTCAAATATAGATGTATTTAACTATACTCCTAACGTTCAATGGTTTCACATATTACCAACAAACATGGAAAGAAAGAATGATGGAGAAGAAAGAATAATGGAATTGATATTAAATTTTAATAGAATGCTAAAAAGAGGTATATCAGATTTAATTGTTAAGGGGATATTTTTGAAGTAGTATAAAAATAACTATTATGTTTCTAAAATCTTTCTAGAAAGATATGAGCTTATTTTTTTGAAAATAATAGTTAACTTAAAAATAATTTATTGTATGAGTATGTGGTAGTGGTGGGGGATTATCATCAAGGTGGGTTAATTATATTGTTTTGTTAATGAACTTGTATCATTGACAAATAGAGGTTATCTGAAAATGAATGTTTGCTCAAATAAAAAATTATTGGTTTTAAAAAATGTATCATGGTGGGTTAATTACACTGTTTTGTGAATGAATTTGCATTATTGACAAATAGAGGTTATCTTAGAATGAATGTTTGCTAAAATAAAAGACTATCGGTTTAAAAATATATATATCATGGTTTTAGTTTAATAATTGTTCCATATACTTGAATGGCTGGTATATTAGTAGAATCAATTTAGAATAAAAATGAGGAAAATGTACTTCGTTATAATGATTCAATAATCATGGAGACTAACCATTTTGATTTTGTTAGATATATTAAGGGAAAAAATATATATCTCATTTCCCAAAATAGTAATGATGATTTTGGGTATCCTATAGGTACAACCTTTGGCAATAAATAATGAAGTTGGTCTCTTGGAATTGTATGGGAGTGGGAGGAAAATAAAATATGGAAGCAACTAGGAATATGGTTCTCAAGGAAAATTCCACCATTCTACTCATTTATGAGACTAAAATGGCAGTGGAACATGCTAGCAACCGATTGCAAAAAGTGCGGAAGAAAGGAAAAATTTGTGTGGCCAACGTGAGGGGCATGTTAAGAGGAATAACCACTTTATGGGATCATAAGGAATATAATATGCTTAGCCAAAAAGAGATCGCTAAATTTCTCTTGAATAAGCTCGAGGACATGACATACTAGGAGATTTATTGGGTGTGCAATGTCTATGAGTTTTTCCTATATGGGAGTAAAACAAAATTATAATAGTCCCTCTCATTCTTGTGTGAGAGGGGAATATACGGTGCTATTATTGTGGCCGGGGATTTCAATGCCACTATTTCACATAAAGAGTGATGAGGAGGTATCTTGGATTGAGACCCCTTTGGTGAAATGGATGATCTAATTTATAATTTAGATATTGTGGATATATTGCCTAAAGTGTTGTTGTACATGTAACTTTGGAAGATATTCTTCATTGTATTATTTTTATTATTACTATTAGATTTTATTGTACTTCTATTGTACCTCCTTTCGGGGATGTTTTCCCTCCAATCGGAAGGTGTCATTATTGTAATTGGCCACGTAAAGAGTTGAGGTAAAACCTCCATTGTAAGTCGAGGAAATAGTCCCCAATGAAATAATGTAAAATGTATTTTTGGTCTCCCACAAGGATAGGTCGACCCAGTTAGGTCCAGAAGTCATCCCCTTTGGACCAAAAGGTTGTTGGGCCGAATTAATGTCGTTTTAATTCCGTTGTAGTATTTTCCCAGCCATTTAATTTATTAATCCGAGGTTCGTAGGCTTACGAAGCACCTGCAAAGTATATGCAAGACTGAAGTGAAATTAAGCTAATCTAACCCCCCATGAAACTAAGACTAATCTAATCTAA